>JAODAL010029228.1:0-51965 GCA_025379985.1 Phyllomedusa bahiana | reverse complement strand
ATTTTAAGACGGAAATTATGATCCCTTTAGGGGGTCCGGGCCAAAGGGGTTCGAATTTCATTTTTTTACTCAGAAAGTTAATTTTTCCCTATTTTTAAAAGGTTATTTTTCTAGAAAATTTTAATTTTAAAAAATTTTCTTATCCCCCCGCGAGGGGGAAATCCCCGGAACCCCTAAATTCATGGGGGAAAACGCTTTGGGGGGGGGGATTAAAAAATTGTCACACTCACAAAAATTTTTCCACCAAAGCACCCCCCTTTATCCCCCCCCCAAAAAAGGGGAAAGGGTACATTTATTTGTGGGGTTAAAAAGGGGGGTTTGGGAAAAATTTTTTTAAAAAAGGTTTTTTTTTACTTAACCCCCGGGCAATTCCCCCAGCAACCCATGGGGCCGTTCCACAAACCGGGGGGGGGTTTTAACGTTTTTTTTTTATGGGGCAGCTTTTAACTGAAATTTTTTAAAATTTAAAAAAATTTTTTTTAAAACCCATTTTTTTAAAACCAAAAAATTCCCCTTTTTAAAAAATAAAGGGGGTCCCCGGGCCTGTTGGCCAATAAAAAATTTTTACCCTAAAAATCCTTTTTTTTGTTTTTCGAAAAAAATTTATTCCCCCGTTTGATTTTGGAAATTTTTCCCCATGGGATTAGGGTTTTTCCCCCCCTTTTATTGTTTTTTCCCTTTAGGTTTAAAATGGGACTTCGTCCTTTTTATTCCAACTCCCAAGGATTAAAAAAATTTTCCCCTTTGTTTTTTTAATACTCCTTATAGTTGAAGGGACGTGTTAAATTTGTTAAAAATTTTTAATAAAAAATATTTTTTTTTCTAGGGAAAAACTTTCTGGGTTGTGGATGTTTAAATTTGGGGGAAATTTATGGATTAAAGGGGGATTTGGTTTTTGTTGGTTAAAAAGTTGGGTGGGGGTTTTTTGATTGGTTTAAATTTTTGGAAAATAAATGGGTTTTGGAGGTGGTTTGGAAGAAAAAAATTTTTTGTTTTTTGGGTTTTTTTTTTATTCAAATTTTAGGGGCTCCCCAAAAAAATTTTTTGGGTTAATTTTATTTTTATGAAGGATTAGCCTTTTATCTAAAATATTTTAACTTAATAAAAATGATTTTTTATTTACTTTATGCGCCGGGGCTCATGCCGAGATTGCATTGCGCCCACTCTCCCAAACACAATGGGAGAAGTAGCTCGCGCTCTGATTGGGGTGGGTAGCCAACCCCCTTGCTCAGCCAAAAAGCCTTTTTTCTGCATTTTTTTCTGTATTTTGAACTGTCCCGCCGGGGTTTATTTTGATTGGTTCTAAATTCTCCGGCTATAATGGGTCTTGTCGCTCCTATTTTGATTGGCCCCAGATAGCCAAGCCCCCCCTAGCTCAACCAATCACTCTTTTCTCATTTTTTCTGTATTTTGAACTGTCCCGCCTTTGATTCTGATTGGTCAATGTTCTCCTAGGTTTTAATGGGGTTTATTGTCGTCCTATTGATTGGCCGGTTTTTTCCCCCGACCAATGAGAATAGCTTTTGGGAAATTTTAAAATTTCTGTATTTCCCGGGAATTTCCCAAAATCCAAAAATTTTGGATTTGTGCCGTTCTAGAGTTTTGGAAAGTGATTTTTTTTTTTTAATTTTTTTATTTTTTACGTTCAGCTCTTTTTTGATAATGTTTTCAGCCTTTATAAAGGGATTTTTTTTCGGAATCATACTCCTTGACGGAGCCAGCGCCGAATTTTTTTTCGGATCTTTATCGCTTCCCGCATGTTCCATCCCGCTTCACTTCGCCTCGCCGGGGGGATTTAGACCAAATAAACCCGGTCCCGCCTGTCGGAGTGCCCAGCGCTGCACTGCGGCGCTCTTTCCGACTCGCCATGTCCTGCCAAAAATTTTCGAGCGCGCCGCGTCCCCCCAGGAACGCCACCCCGCGCCCCCCCCCCACCCCCCCCCTTTTATGCGAGGGCAATGAAGGGGGCGAACGCTGCGCCTAAAACCCACCCTGGTCGCAGGGGGATTCGGGGCGGGAGGCCGAATACCCTGAAAGGGCAAAAGCCCCATCCCTACAGTCGCCCATAATCTTTTTGTTTTCAAGGATACCTTTTATATCCAATGCCAGGGAACTGCGATGGGAGCGGCATGCGCTCCCACGTATGGGAATCTATTCCTTGGCTATTGGGAAAAACGTATTTTTCATGATGAGGTTTTCTTGGAAGATCAAATTTTATGTTGGCTAAGGTATATAGATGATATTCTTTTCTTCTGGAGGGGATCAATGCCTCTGTTAATCACATTCATGAGCAAGTTGAACTCTAATGAGTACAATATTAGATTGACATTTAAAACGGATGTACAAAGGATATTCTTATTGAGGCTGACATGAATGGGATGTTACAGACTGATGTATATCGGAAAGAAACTTCAGTTAATTCATTGTTGCATGCCTCATCATTCCATAACCACTCTACTGTCAAAGCCATCCCGGTAGGACAGTTCCTTCGTGTTCGTAGGATCTGTTCTTCTGATACTCGATTTGAACTCCAGGCATAGATTCCTGGATAGGGGATATAGTAAAAGGTCTCTGAAAAAGGCATACTATCGTGCCAAAAAAACTTCCCATGACCAGTTGCTACAGCCTAAAAAGAAATCTAATGACAATAACGTTCGCTTCATTACCACATATAATCAGCAATGGTCTGAATTACGTGAGATCCTTGGAAAGCATTGGGCCATATTACAAACAGATCCGGTTTTGGCAGATGTTATCTCCAACTTTCCTCTTATGACAGCCGAGAGATCGCCAAATTTCAGTGATCTCTTGGTACAGAGCCATTACATTCCTCGACAACAAAATCCGTTTAGCTCACGCGGCCCTATACAGGGCTTCTTTCCATGTGGCAGATGCGTCGCATGTCCTAACATGATTAGGACCAACGTATTCTCCACTATGGACAGAAGCCGCACATTCCAGATTCGCCATTACATTACGTGTGGTACAAAAAACGTGATATACCTAGCTCATTGTCCATGTTTTAAAGCCTATGTAGGCGTGACCACACGTGAGTTAAAAATTCGTATACGAGAACATGTGCGAGACAGAGTGGCTGCTAAAGGAGTTGAGGACAGTGACCAACTTAACACCCTCCCTAGGCAAATTTCAAAATACCACAACTGTGATCCTAAAGGATTAAAAGTTTGGGGCATTGATTTAGTCCATCTGGGAATTAGAGGAGGCAACGCAATGCGCTGCTTGGAACAAAAGGAAACCAGGTGGATAATATCCCTAAATTCTATGGCAACTGTTGGACTCAACGAAAAACTAAGTTTTGCGTCATTTTTATGACCGTATCTGATAGTGTCCCTCTTGGTGTTCTTTCCTCGTGTGCTACCCTGGTTGATCATAATTTGAGGGATATATCTATACCTTTGTACGCCATGTCTTTTTTTTCTCTCCTTGTCTTCTCATCATCCTTGGGATTTTATCTTGTTGTTTTTAATTTATACTTTTCTGTTCATCTATCTCTAGATAGCATACTGGCTCATCTGCATCTACTTATTGGATTTGAATCTTTTGATATACAGCAACAATACCTGATCTGGACCGTCTGCACTCTATATTTTACACAATTTTAGATATGTTATTATACTTTGTATGTACTGTTTTAGTGTATTATATAATACTGTGTTGCATCAGTGTTACGATTTTTGGGTGATGGTATTGTTATATACATAACTCTTGTTACCTATATTATGTTCAGATGAGTATGTTATGCATGTATTGATTATTATTTTTTTCGTCTGAGAATTGTGGCAAGGATAGTATTTATGTACAGCAAGACTTTAAAGGGGATGTCTCATGTCAAGACTTAAGCCTACCTTTATCCTGTTTTCATTCTCTGATTTTTGAAAACGAGGGCGGGCTTGTATTTTCTTCTAACCCTCTCCCCCTCCCTTCCCCTAGGTGACATCATACCTGTCCTGCTAGCTCCTGCTGCTTGCATTAGCATCTGCATTAGCATCAGGAGAAGTGAATTTTAATTAGGGCAGATAAGGCAGCTGAGGCTGTGGATAGGGATCATGGAAGAGACTGGTGAAGTGAATGTAAATTAGGGCAGATAAGTCAGTGAAAAATCACTAGACAATGACTCTGTGCTGCAAATTGTAATTAGGGCAGATAAGGCATAGATAAAACATTAGCAGAGACTCCATGCAGACTCCATGCAGCCCAGTGCTTCAGCAGATAACTCGGGAGGGGAGGAGGGGAGGGAGTGACAGGCAGCGACAGGCAGCCAGCTGAATGCCGTAACTCACTGCTCTGTGCGCTCTGTGCTGAGAGCAGGAAGAGAGGACGGAGAAGAGAGGGAGTGCGCATGGGTGAACTAGCGCGCTCCCGAGCCCGACCTGTATGAAAAAAAACAGGAGCCGGCAGCCTATAAGAAAGAACAAGCAGGTCGGTGACCATAGGGACCTGAGCAGGCTCAGGTGCCCCTACAAGAAGAGATATCTGGAAATCAGTGGGACAATGGTAATTGATATATATTGGAAAGTTGATTATTTTTTTAAAGATCTTTAAGCTGAAAACCAATCTTTGTAGTGAGACAACCCCTTTAACTATATGTAATACTTGATCGGTCTTGCGAGCTTTTACTTTTGTATACTATATGGGTTCATTGCCACACTTTACTTACTTAAGATGAATTACAATGATCGCCATGCATGTAAAACACTGCGAGCGCATCGTGCGCATGCCCCGTGTGGGGATTCTGGCACCGGCTTTCGCTCCGGCGTCTTGATGTGCGAGGCGCAGGTCCGAATGTTATTTTCATCCGCGCATGCGCACTTGCATATGACAGCCGGAAGTGGGGCACGGATGGCCGTCTCCTTCCGAACACGGCGCATGCGGCGCAGTCGCACCGCATCTGACACCGACTGGGCTAGAGATATTTAAGCAGCTTGGACACTTTAATGTAACACCCCCTGAGGAAGCAAACGCGAAACGCGTGTTGAGGAGCGGGCTGTTATTCCCCTATACTGGGATCTCCTCTACTTGTGAGGTATATTTATACTTTTATGAGTGGTAATTTACCATGGGTCATTTTACATTTAGGTACTATTTATACTACTATTATTACTGATTGACATTAGAGACCTTTGATCTATAGATACTGTGTTTGGAGTATCCTATATGAATTTATATCTGGTTACATTGTGTATAGTGTGGATTAACATATGCCTGCAGCCATCTGGATCCCTTGATATGCCTTTTTTAATGACAACTCTTTTTATGTATGCTATCAATAAAGTTATATTTGTAATTTTGAACTAGACACTCTCTTGCCTTTAGTGTTTTGTTGCTCATTATATTGAATTGTGTCTGATTTTTCTGTGTTATAATCATGCCTAAGCTGTAAGTATTTATATAGCTGCGTATGCAGTAAAGCAAATTCCATTTGCAATTGCTGAAAACTTTTAAGGTTTGGTTTCTGCAGGGATTTGAACTGAGGACCCTTGTGTCTGGAGGCAAAAGTTATACCTCTGAGCTAATTGTAGCTACTTACAGTTCTATACATAAACAGACCTTTCTTTGACTGGAGAGAGGAAAGGCCTGGTGATGTCATCCTGCTGGGTCACATGATATGCAATTCAAACAAATCACACACGCCCCCTTCTGAGCACACAGAGCTGAAGAACTGGATGCAGGAGGTATGAATGAGATCGTGGCAAAACCCCTTTAATTAAAAAAGAAAACACGTTTTTGCATCGTCATAGTCTGAGAGCCATAACTTTTTTATTTTTCCCATTTTTAGAGATGTGTAGGGGGCTTGTTTTTTGCGGGATGAGTTGATGTTTTTATTGGTATCATTTTTGGGGGGACAAGGCTTTTTGAGCGCTTTTAAATCCGTTTTTTGGAAGGCAGGGTGAAGAAAATGCTGCAATCCTAGTACTGTTTTTTTTATTTTTAACAGCGCTCCCCATGCAATATACGTGACAAGTAAGTTTTACTCTGTGGGTCGAGACAATTACGGTGATACTCAGTTTATATAGTTTTTTTTATGTGGAAGTGTTTTTATTGTGTAAAACAATATTTATGCATTGCTGTCTTCTGATAGCCAAAACTTTTTAATTTTATCTGTATACAGAGCTGTTTAAGAACATTTTTTTGCGGGCTGAACTAACATTTTAATTGGCACCACTTTGGTGTTTATATGAGTTTTTTTATCACTTTTTATTCCATTTTACGTGCTGCAGGATGAACAAAAGTTGCAAATCTTTGACTTTTTTTTTTACGGCGTTCACCGTATGGGTTCATTAATGTGACATATTTATAGGGCAGGTCGTTACACACGCAGCAATACCAAATATGTGTACTTTATTTTTGATCTTTTTTGGGGCGATTGGCGTTTGTAAAGGGGAAAAGGGCGTTGTATGTGTTTTTATTTTAATTTTTGTGTTTGTTTCACTTTTTTACACTTTTTTTTTTTACTTTTTTACACTTTTTTTCACTTTTCCCCAGAGGGAAATTGCATGAGTGATATTCAAACATACAAAGGAGACCTGCACACAGCATTACTGCTGTGTACTGGTCGCCATGGTGACTGTCAGTAACCATGCCCACAATGCATTGCGGGCATGCTGACGTCACTGGATAACCTGGATGCTTTCAGAAAGCATCCGGGCTATCCGGCGAGCAGACCAGTAATGGCGCAGAGCGCCGGATCGCAGGCAGGAGGAGCTCACTCTTCCTGCCTGCAGCTTCATTATCGCAACCATGGTCGGTCGCGATAATGAAGGGTTAATCACCCGCAGCCGGGGCTCACTCCGCGATCTTGCGAACTCTGCAATCTAGCCAGCCATCTCCAAAGACCTTGGTATCCCAATTTCAACAGATCGCAATGTTATTAAGAAGTTTGCCACGCATGGAACCATCAAGAACCTTCTTGGATGTGGGGGAAAGAGGAAAATTGACATGAGTTGGTTCAAATGGTGGAAAAAACATCATGTCAAACATCCAAAGACCTGAAGGCCAACCTGGAACAGTCTGGGGTTATGGTTTCAACAAGTACCATACGCCACACACTAAAAGCAGAGCTTTATGGGCAAAGGCCAGGAAAGAAAACATTGCTGAAAAAAAGACATAAAAAGGAACGACTGGTCTTTGCCAAAGACAAACTGATCCTTCTGTGGACAGATGAAACAAAAATCAAGTGTTTTGGCAATGCAAAGCAACAGATGGCGCAATGAAGCTTTTAAAGAAAAGAGCACCCTAGCAACAGGTAAGCATGGTGGAGGATCCATAATGCTTTGCTGAGTCTGGTACTGGAGCTCTTGACCGTATCACAGGAATCATGAAGTCAGAGAATTATCAAGAGATTTTAGAGCAAAGAGTCCTACCCAGGGTAGATCAGGGGCCCTCCAGTAAGACAAGACCCAAAGCAGACATCCAAAAGTAATGAAAAAGATAAAATGGACTGTTTTAAAATGCCCAGCAATTATCCCTGAACTCAATCCCATAGAAAAACTTTGGGGTGAGCTGAAATCTGCCATTGGGAAAAAGAATCCTGTAAACATTCAAGAGCTAGAACAAACTGCAAAGAAAGAGTGGGAAGAAATATCAGTTGAGAAGCGCAAAAAACTTATAGATGACTACAAGAAATGTTTGGAGGCTATCATCAATGCCAAAGGCAGTGCAACCACATATTCGTTAAGGGTACCATTATTGTTGCACATGCTGTTTATTCTGTTTCTTCTTTGAAATTACAAAATCTACATCGTAAAACAATATTTTATTGTCGTATTACTTTGGACTACTAATTACAAATCATGAGGATATAAATTTGGTATCTTTCCATTTATTTCTGAAGATATTGTACAGTCTATGAAAAAATAATGGTGAGTAGCACTGTAGGCCCTGTCTGAACATTTGGCTAACAGGCATAAAACACTACAGTATAGTAGTACTGTAGTGTATAATACTAGTGATTGAGCAATTAATAGTCAGATCTCCTAGTGGGACTGAAAAAAATGAAGTAAAAAATGTTCTTCCCTTACACATTGCTTTCTTATGTAAACATAAATTAAATAGTACAAAACAGATACATTACTGGTATTGCCATGTCCATAATGACCGCAACTATAAAACCATTACCTTATTTAACAAGCAGAGGAGAAGCACTAAAGAAATCTGAATGCGGGGCGTGGGCTGCGATGTGAGCGGTTGGAGGCACACAGACAGAGCTCCTCACAGGAACCCGTTTACAATATAGAAGGCGTACTTGAAATGGGACCCAAATGACCTAAAAAGCCTTCTAAGGTGCCCCAGACCCCCTCCCGAGAGGAGATACCAATTTCAAACTTTTTTTTCCCCTCCTGGACCTGGATGGAGATGGGTCTCTTTCCCGCGCGACGGCACCATCTTCACCGGCCTCCTCGTCCAAGGCGGAAGAGCGCTTCTGTCCTCGTGTGCAGCCGAGAACAGCCGGAACATCACTGCCGGACGGGCGCTCCCCTCCAGTCTCCCCGCTCTCTGGTACACTAGCCAGGGACCCTCCGAGCAACGGGACTGTCTCCTCTGAGGTGCATCAGAAACGGCACCCATCGCTGCGGTGCGGAGTGCAGCAGTCTGGGGTCCTGGTGGGAGACAGGCCGCTTACCTGTACCTCCACGCCATCTACCTCAGCTCCCTCATCGCAGACGGAGACGCATCTACACTCTGGAGCGGTGCCGGTCAAAGGTGAACACTCGTCGTCGGGTGGACGATCCACAACATCTTCTCTGCCCTCCGGTGCTCTTTCCAGAAGCCCTCCGTGCTCCGAACTTGTCGGGGTGGAACAGCATCGTACCCAGCTCCAATCGGAGCAGCGAGACGCACGTCATGCACAGGTACATGCCCATATATATAGGCCCGTCACTGCCCTCTCACCTGCTGCCACCGCTTTCACCCGGGACTGCGATGCTCATGGGAAGCCCTGTGCGAGAGAGCCAGCCACTTACCTTGACGCAGTTCCCTGCTACCTCCATCTCTGAAGGGCACATGGCAGCACCGACGCCATCTTTGATCGCAGAGACACCACGGAGGTCTGACAGGGCCGCGTCAGAGTGTCTTATACAATCTGCCCAGATGGGTTGCAAACCTCAGGGGCTTCCTGATAGAGACTCGCCTACAAGACAGGGTCCTGCCACCCAGACGGACCTACTTCCTTGGGAGCTGGGATCCCCAGGAAGCCCGGATCTGAATGTTTCTACTAACTGGGCCACTGAAACTCCTCTAACACCCCCTCAAGATAAAAGCTCCTCTCCATGTCCAGAGGGACCCTCTCTGAAGCAAAACAATGCCTCAGCACTCTCGTGCAATCCTCTAAGCCACACTGACTCCAGACCGGTCCCTTTGTTAGGTCATCAGGGAACATCAGGGCCTTCTCCAAGTATTAGTAACCCTGCCACCTTAAACAGAGTGGGTCCGCAACACAGACTTCCTTTGCATGCTCAGGCAGGGTCAACATCTGTACTCTCTGGCACTGGTTCTGGATATGATACCCAGCAACCTCACACCTCTGCCTTCCCCCCTTTGACTCAACTTCATGATACAGAGCAACAACAGATACGTGGCCTATCTCTAACTCCACGGAGTACCAGCTGGAATATCAACCCGGAGTCCCAATCCTGGGCGCACAACCCCAACATCCAACAACTGGAGGTTACTCACCAAGCTCTCAGCATACCCAGCTCCAGCTCTGCGCCTGCGGGTCATACTGCCTCTCTGTCTCCTCCGGAAGATGCTCTGCGCACGTTGGCTGCTCACCCGGAGCTACAGGCACTGCTAACACTTCTCCCGTCCAAAAGTGATATGCAACAGCTAGGCCAAGACCTGCAAAAGGCATGGTGCCAGGATCTATAGCCAGTGCAATCTGCAGTGACAACCCTTCAGGAAAAACTCAAACAGATTGAACAGGTCCAAGATTCTACAAATCTCACAGTAGCGGGTCTGCAGGCCTCAATGGCCGCCCAAGCTGAACACCAAGAGCAGCTGACGTCCCACCTGGACGATCTTGAAAACCACAGCCGACGCAATAACATTAGAATCCATGGGCTTCCGGAAAAGTGAGGACCTTAGAGCTAATCCCTACACTCACTAAAATGTTTAACTACCTTCTGGGCCGACCGTTGGACACAGCAATAGAATTCGACCGGGCTCATCTGGCTCTCCGTCCTCAAAGTCAGGACCCTGATAGACCAAGGAACGTAATATGTAGAATCCATCATTTCACCACCAAAGAGGAGATCTTACGGACAGCCCGCCTTATGCAAACTGTGATGTTTGAGGACTCTACCCAGACCTCTCCAGGCGCACCCTGCGTATGCGCTCTGCTCTAAAGCCACTTCTCAAGATACTTCAGGATCGTCACATTCCATATAGATGGGGCTTCCCCTGTGCCCTTCAGGTCAAACATGGAGATACCCTCGTTACTCTTCGGTCACCTTCTGATCTCCAGTCCTTCACTGCAGCATTGGGGTTGCCCATAATTGATATTCCCGACTGGTCCACTGGCACGGACTTCACCCACTTCCTTTCAGGTTCTGTTGTACCTCAAGGCCGCACCATTCCCACAGCTCTATCGCCTCCAAAGACTTAACACTCAATTAGACGGAGGAGGAATACTGAAGACCCATCACTGGCAGGTGGTCCTCTACGCTGATGCCTTCCTCAGGAACTGTGAGATAATTACATTTTTCTTGAATGTCGTTCCTCGTTTGTGATGGACAGAGAGTGATCTGTGACCTAAGTGTTATCTCTAGGTCCTCATGAGTCAGTCCCTTATATTTGCTTAAACAATTTATCTACAATGTGTTTAATGATTTGCATAACTGTCGTTTTGATATGCTGGTTAGGTTACCTTTCTTTCTCTGCCTGCCATTGATATCAGGTTTTCTGACCCATTGGGATAATTATCTTGTTTTTCTCTCATTCTTTGCTGAATGCCTTCTACTGTACACCAGGCAGTGTAACCCCTTATACTCACCCCCCCCCTTCCCTCCTCCTTTTTTTTGTTTTTTGTTTTTTGTTTGTTTGTTTTGTCTTCCCTTTCCTCCTCGCCCTCCCCTCCTTCCTCCTTCCCTTATACTGCCTGCCACTTTTGGTGTCATTCTTTTTGTGGCCTGAGTCTTATAGGCCTTTCTTGTTCTGTGAGTTTTCTGTTATTTCCTCTCTTCTACCTTTCTGCCAGTCATTGCTAGTCCCTTCATCAGCTCCCTTACTATCTAATGAGCTTTTCGGACACAGCCCTCTATCTCCTTCTTATGACTACTATTAGAGTTACATCTCTTAACGTTAAGGGATTTAATGTGTCCGTAAAGCGGTGGCAGATTCTTTATTATCTACATAAACAAAGATCCCACATTGTGTGTATTCAGGAGACGCATCTCTTGCAAGAGCACACTAAAGTTGTCCGCAATAGGTACTTCTCGGCCTGGTACCATAGCAGTAACCTTCCCAAAAGACAAAGGGCGTTGCCATTTTTATTCATAAGTCCCTCCCTGCCCAGATCCTGGATGTCTTTACAGATTCAGATGTCAGGGCCGTGTTTGTGAAGTGCAGCATACAGGGGCACGTTTATACAATCGCTAACCTTTATGTGCCTAATGTTAATCAGTTCTCCTTCTTGTCCAGGGTGTTGGGAGACCTCACTTGTTTTGCACAAGGTCAAATTATCTTATGTTGTGATCTCAACTTAACTCTTTGTGGGATAGTGGAACAGCCGCATTGTATTTACTCTGTAAAATCATATGTGTGACTTATTATTGTAAAGCATTCTGTTGTATTCTGGTGTTTGGCCACAAGATGCCACTGTCTCGGGAAACTGGTGTATGCAAATGATAGACATGTGACTAGAGACATGTGACTGGAGGCATGAGGCAGCGGCCATTTTCTTGGAAAGAACAAGAAAGACAAAGAGAAAGCAGGAGGGAACAGATGCTGGCTGAAGAATGACTGGGCTCTGTTTGGGCTCAAAAAGTGTGAGAACCCCCAGAGAGAGAGGAATGTAACTGTGCGCATTGAAGCTGTTGTCAAAGAAAGACCCACAAAGGAAAGGACCCTCTGCAGAGACTGAGAGGAGCGACTACATCTTGGACAGCAGGGAACATCACCTCAGAGCAGCAACTGCCGGCCATCGAAAAGGTATACCCGGGTCAAAGAAAGCGTGCACGCTAACAAAACTAGGACTGTGTGCAGGCCTGTTAGTCTAGTTAGGACAGATTTGGTTTCAGGCCATAAATGTTTATCCAACTACGCCTCCTGATTTGGGACATTGGATGGGGCTTGCTATAGCACTGTTATTTAGGCAACCGGTTCGCATGTGAGAGGATCTGTTTTATATGTATATGTAAGCTTCTGTTTCAATACATTTAAGGTGCTGTCTATATTTTATATCTCTTTTTATATTAGTACTGACCCTTTATTCAGTCATGCTCCGGTGTTTTCTCTTCTCCTTGTAAGCCAATTGACTGGCAACAAACAGACTGAAACCAATTTGCATTTAAAATCTTGCTGCTTTTTACTAGCGTACGGAACATCAATAGAGGCTACATGCCCTTATATTCCAAATCATCGCTTTACATACAATATGCAGTCAGTACTTAGCTGTAGTAGTAGTTTCGTGGTACAATCACAGAATTTTCAACATTTCACTTGTCAGTGGTATGCAATCTCTTCCGAGCTGACTGATGTGGAGCCAAACACTCCATGTTGCACACAGCTGCAACGTTTCGGAAATCACTTTGCCAGTCATATGTAAGCTTCTGTGCCACACCGCCGCGTGCTTTTGAACTGCACCACACACGATTGTTGCTGTCCTTGTATGGTATTAATAGGTAGCGGGTGTTTGGCCTTTCTGAACCCCATGAGTAGGTAAACTAATTGTGCATCCAGAGGACATACTCTCGGCAGTGCGCTGTGTGGCACAGGGGCCTTGGTTACTACTTTGTACATGTGTGCTTGGGGATTTGTTCACAATGCTTTTCTGAAAAGTTCAGTAAACTATGGGTTGTTGAACTGGTGTTGGAGTCGTTTTCTTCGTCCGTAACTTCGCTGTATTCCGGGAATCCTACCTCGGTGCTCGGCTTACATCTTCACCCTACGCTTGACTCTTCTTCGGGTCGCTCTGCTGTCCCCCATCATGTACTCAACAAGGTTAAACGCCTGCTACATAGCATGCAACTCTCTGATGTTTGGCGTCCCCTACACCCTGGAGAAAGGGATTACATCTTTTTCTCCCACCCACACCAATCCTACGGTCGCATTGACTATGTCTTAATTCAACACTCCCTTCTCTCACTTGCGGTAGATTGTAGGATAGGTTCCACCCTCCACTCCGATCACGCGCCGGTACACTGTGATCTTGCCCTTCTGCACTTTCAGTGTCCCCCATTCGCCTAGAGATTAAATGAGTCTTTGTAGCAGGATGTTCTATGCTTGTCGGACCTGCAGTCCAGTATAAAGGATTTCCAGACACTCACTCCAATGATCCTACGTCACCTCAGGTCCGGTGGAAGGCGCTGAAATGTGTCTTGCGCGGCATACTCATCAAATGGTGCGCGCTTAAAACGGGAGTCAGCGAATAAACGTCAATCCATATTGACTAAACTTAATTTGGTTGAGACCTCCCATAAAGCTGCTGGCACGGAGTCCGATGTTAGAGAACTGACACAGTTCCGTCACGAGATACTTTTGATTATGGAGCGTAAACACAACCGATATCGTCAACTTCTTGCTACGCAGTCATATGTCTGGAGTAATAAGCCGGGAAGGTATTTGGCTAGAGCCCTTAGAGAGCAGAGGTCTTCCCTGTTTGTCCTACAGATAAAAAAGTCAGATGGGTAATTTTTCGGGATTATTACTCCAATTTATATAATCTCCCTGCACCGACTTCACGTTCTCATTCTGCGCAACATCATAAGGCTCTGGAGGATTACCTTTGGAAAACCTCCCTCCCCCCTCTGTCTCCAGAGATATTAGTCTCCCTAGAGGAGCCTTTCACTCAGGCGGAACTTGTTGCAGCCATAGCTTCCCTCCCGACGGGTAAAAGCCTGGGGCCAGATGTCTTTCCAGCAAAATTCTACAAGGTCTTGCATGGACCTCTGTGCCCCACTTCTACAGGTTTTTAACTCGGTCTCCAACTCCTCCCCTTTTGACCCGGCCTTTCTCATAGCTCATTTTACTGTAATCCCCAAAGACGGAAAGGATCCGACTCTGTGCCAGAGCTACAGGCCAATTTCACTCATCAATACAGAGACTAAATTGTTTGCGAAGCTGATTGCATTAAGACTGACCCCTCTTCTAGGTGACATTATACACCTGGACCAGGTGGGCTTTATTCCCTCGAGGGAGGCGAGGGATAACACCCTGAAAACATTTACATTAATTAATTATATTAGGCGTAGTGGCGTCCCTGTATGCTGCTCTCACTCGACGCAGAGAAGGCCTTTGACCGTGTGGACTGGGCCTTCCTTTCGGGTGTTTTATCCTCCCTTGGCTTATGCCCTACTATCCAAGCGAAGATATTCGCGTTATATCATTCTCCACAGGCTCAGGTTCAGGTTAACGGCTCTCTTTCTGCTCCCTTTGTCATTGGCAATGGTACCAGGCAGGGATGTCCTCTCTCCCCGCTCCTGTATGCGCTGGTGATGGAACATCTATTACAGGCCATTCGAGCGGATGCTTCTGTTCATGGAATTCACTGTGGTAGCCATCACGTGAAGTGCTCTGCATTTGCGGATGACTTGCTTTTGTATGTCTCCAATCCCCTAATTTCTTTACCCTCTATACTGAAAGTATTACAGGATTTTGGGTCCTTCAGTAACCATAAGGGGAATATGTCAAAAAGTGTAGCATTGAATCTTACCCTTAGGGCAGAGATGGTGGCCCAGATTAGACAGCACTATTCCTTCTTTTGGGCCACCACTTCTGTCAAATACCTTGGTGTCCACCTCCCGTCGAGCCTGACTAGAACCTTTGACCTAAATTTCTCTCCCTTGATGCGACTTATCCAGGGAGAGCTCTCTAAATGGGATAAGAAGGACTTCTCCTGGTTGGGTCACATCAATGTCCTGAAAATGAACATCCTTCCCCGTCTCCTTTACCTATTTCAAGCTGTTCCAGTTCTTATTCCCAAATCCTTTTTTTAGTCCTTACACAAATCTATTGTACAATTCGTGTGGGCTGGAAAGAGGCCTAGAGTTGCTAAAAAAACGTTAACTAGGCCTAAGGCAGACGGGGGCCTAGCTCTCCCAAATTTTCAGGCATATTACCTAGCTGCTTCAGCTATTAGAATTCTGGATTGCTTCCATCATACACGCTCTAAGCTTTGGGTTCAGCTTGAGTCAGCAATGTATGGATGTCCTACTGCAGCTACTCCCTGGTTAATTCCAGAGTGGTTACCCAAAAAGTCTCTTAACTCAGTTCCCCTGCTTATGCAAAACGTGGTGCACACTCACAGATCATATCCCTCTTCAATGCATATATTCAAAGCTGGGGGACGCTTACCCCTATCACAGGCAACCCAGGGCTTCCTGAGACGTTGAGAGGTCTGGACTTTGGTCTGGGTGGTCAGAGGGGTTTTGGGGTCATGAGGGACGTGGTTGAAGGCAGCGCAATTAAACCGTACCCTGGTCTTGCTGTATCCTCAGGCACGGTTAGTTTCTCTAGATTTCACTACTATCAGTTGCATAGCTTTTTCGCTGCACAGAGAGTTCCCCTGGCTCTATGTAGAACTCCTACTATGTTTGAATCCTGGTGTTTGCAGAGGATCCACAATACACACTTACTTTCAAAGGTTTATGATCTGTTAGTGTCTATGGCGGAGCCTTCAGAGCTTACCTTTCAGGCTCCCTAGGAAAGGGATCTTTCAAGAATGTTCTCCCCTCAGGACTGGAGGAAAATGTTTTCCCTTGCCCATGGTACCTCAGTGTCAGTAAGGATACAGGAATTAAATTATAAAATCATTACTTGTTGGTACAGAGTGCCGACCCTTTTGCACACACTCTTTCCCTCAGTCCCAAATCTCTGTTGGCGCTGTCTCAAGGAGGAGGGCACGATGTTACACATATGGTGGGAATGTTCCTCCCTACAGCCTTTAAGGTTTAAGGTTCTTGACACGATCCACCTGATCTGTGGTGAAAGGATGCAGAACGACCCGGCCTTCCTCCCTTTGTTCGCTACACAGCGCTCAGCACACTCCCTGAAGGGTCATTTACTCTCCTTTTCATTAAACGCTGCCAAAGCGGTTACACCGAGACTATGTGCGTTCCACTCTCCCCCCCTCACTTACGGACTGGTTTAGGGAAATACATACGAAATGTAGGTTGGAGGAGTTGCTATGTGATTCATATTCTGAATCAGACAACTTCTTTAAAGTCTGGAATGATTGGTTGGTATTCTGTAAGTCTGCTCACTATTCTTCCCTCTTATAAATGAGTCTCTGTGGCTGCGTGGATAATTCTTCATTGACTTTGCTTGCTGACGATGTGGTACTGACTTCGACTGGCCTCCCCTATCCCAGTTTGCTTAAAGTTATTTGGCCTGTTGCCTTGTTTGATGAGAAATTCTTTTTTTCCTTTCTTTAAAGGGGATGTATCGCTTCTTTATTTCGGCTGATTCATACTGCTCTCAGCTTCTAAACTCCAGAAATGCCGGGGCGTTTCTTCCCCTACCAGCTGGGTGACATCATCCCCCCTTCACTGTTCATGCTGGCTCCCGAGACTCCCCCCCCTCTGTCTGAGTCCACATGTCACTGTGTCTCTCCCTGTCAGTCTTATTTTGTAAGAGCTGTATACATACCACAGGCTGCATTCAATCTAGACTGAGCACTGATCTCTTCTCCCTCACAGCTGGAGATTTGTTACAGTTGAATCCAGCTTTCTATGAACTGCACAGATTTCCCTTCTATGCAGGAGAGGCAGGGATCAACACACAATTGTGCTGTTTCCTGATTATAGAAGCCCTGCAGTGTTATTCTGTTTCTTCTGGCTGTGCAGAGTGAAAATGTGCCGGTCCCTTACTTTGAGTGAAAGGCAGGAATGCAAGCTCTGTGAATACTGCCGACCGGGAGGTGTGGTGGTGGTGGGTGTGGGGGGTGACAGAATGTAAATGAGTTCTCAGCTAGTGAAATGCAATGAGGAGGGATCCGACCAGCACTGGATATCAGTGTAAACAGAAACAGAAGATAAGGAAAACTGTGAATACAAGACAGCTTTGCTAATGACATCTAATTGCGAAGTTACTTGTTTTCACTGTCCCCTTATTCTGAAGACCATTTAATGAAATGATACAACCCCTTTAACATTGGTTTGGACAAGAATGCTCCTCTTCCTATCCTCGACTGGTTTGCTGGATTTCTCTTCTTCCTACCTAGCTTATCCTTGCTCTAGGGAAGATATTTCCAAATCTAAGTCATCTCTCCTCCTCGCAGGTCTTTTCTGCCCAAACATATGTACATGTTGTATATCTTAACTTCCAGTGACCATCGGTTAGCTGGTACTCTCTTTAGTGTCTTTCTCTTATCTGAGTGGTTTTCTCTCTCTAATCTATATGCATATTATGATTCATCTTACTGTGAGCACCTTTGTAACCGAAGCTTGTTGATACTGTTTGTACCATTTTTGCCTTTATTATTGTACTAGAATAAAGCTTTGAATAAGGAAAAAAATCTGAATCTATTCTACATCTATATTTTCAGAATTGCATTTATCCTACCTCTTAAATAATTAAATAAAAAATTATTAAAAAGTTGTATTTACATAAAAACATTCCCGATGAAAACTGCTGCTCATCTCGAAAAACATTAAATCACACTGCTCCATCAACAGAAAAATGAAAAAAAGTGATGGATGTCAGAATACGGTGACACAAAAACAATGTTTTTTGTTTTTAATTTATAAAAAAGAGGGTTGTCTTTTCGGGGGAGGTGTATTGCCCTGGGAGGCCGTATAAAAGGGACACTTCAGATAGAAACTTTGAAAGACCTGGAGACTCTTGGACTCTTCACCATCACTGTGGTTATTGCGGAGCATATTAGAGGTCTGTTCTCAAATTAAAACTCTTGAACTAGGTAGGGCTGAGAAATTATTGGTTTACTCCAGGCAGCGTTCTTATGTCAGAGCCAACAAGACACATACTATGTTAGCCAGAATTTTCAGAGAAGATACACTTAAAAGAACACCATATTCCCTCAGGAATAAACAAGGTACAATTTTATACAATCCGAATGATATTATTAACCCCTTAATGACTGCCCACCGTCTTTTTTTTTACAGTGGGCACTTCAGGTTGTTCATCTTGTGAGCTCGCACAGCTGTGGGATCACTGCATAAGTCCTTCACGCATTGAGACAGAGGCAGTTGTAAGGTGCAAACAGTTCCTTCCGTATATTTATTTGCAGGTAAACAAAACGTATAGCAACATGCACAGCAAGAATGGTAAACATAAAACTCCTGCTCTTATGAGCACTTACTCAACATAGGCGTAGTTCCCTCTCTAACAGCTTGTGTAGCAGACACTGGCCTTCTCCAGTGTGAACACCTCCAGCCTAAAAGGTAGACTGGTGTTGAATCCGACACCCAGTCAGCTTACCTGCTGACTTTAAATAGGCCAAGGAAATCTTGGCATGGAACATGGGGACTAAGTACCCACCCTGCTCTATGCTTACTCTCAATGAAAGGCCGACCCGGGATGGCTGGAAGCCATACTAAAATACGGTTAAACGTATGTCGACAGTCTGTACTGTCGACACCTATTTACTGCTGGCTTTGCACTCCACCAAGGCTCCTTATCTTGGTGGCATGTGTCTTGACTTCTCCAGGCATATGCCCAGAATCTGGCTGGGATATATACGCCACTGCAGACCTTCCCGGCTGCTGCTTTACAGTGTGCAGTGACGTCTTTTTTTTTGGAGTTGCTGCAGACATTGGGGTTTACTGCTCCTGACACCACACCTGCCTGAGAACAAAGCTATACTTCACAGCCCTGTTCCCAGCACAGTTTCTTCAAGCGCCGGGAAGCAGGGGAAACCTTCGCACCTGGTACTTAACCCTTTGATTGCCTTGGTTAGCAACATAATCAAAGGGCCTTCCCCTGCTCTGTCGGGTGATTGGATCTCCCGGTGACCCGACAGAGTCGGGGAACGGCTGTACAGTCAACCCTGGGAACCTGGAGTGGACCCAGGGCTGTCTGTGTAACAAGCGAGCGATCAGGGCAGTATCAAACTGACACAGATTATAATGTATTAGCATATATGAATATGCGAATACATTTCTAAGTGTAAAAAAAAATGTAACACAGTTATCCCTTCATGGGATTTAAAAAAGTAAAAAGTAAAAAACATAAAAAAGTGTAGAAAATAATAAAATAAAAATAAATATTTAATAAAAAATTGTGCATACATTACACACAAAAAAACTACACATATTAGGTATCCACACAACCATAATAACCTAAATATACGCAAAAAGGGTCCAAACCTTGTAAGTGTCATGGGTCCGGAAAAGAACCGAGCCCACCACATGCCGTACCCCTCTCAGAAGCACATGTTAACACCACAGAACATGAGAGTATAGGGTAAAAAATATATAAATCTTTATTAAGGCTATACAAAATTTAATACAAAAATAGTGTGTGTCCATAAAAATCCAAGACTACAGGGTAGACAGGATTATCACAGGTAGTAGGGTAAGTATATCACAAGATAGTACAATAGGTGGTAACAAGTATAACAGTAATAATATAGTAAACACTGCTCTCTCTAGTTGCAGCCAAATATCAGAAACTATCAGCATAGTGCATGAGTGGAAGTAAATAGTTAAAGCCAGGCACTGAGTTAGAGCAAAGATAACCCCAGCTTACCGGCAGTGAGACCCTGTCCAACCCGACCCCGACGTACGTTTCGCGCTAAGTAGCGCTTCCTCCTTCTACATAATAACCTGTAGAATTAATCTAACAAGTTATTAAGTGTGAAATCTGTATGGTGTAAAAAATAAAAAATAAAAAAAATTCTGCAATAATTTATAAGTGAACTTAAACTATTCCTTCAAAAAGTACAACTTGTCCCGTATAAGACGAGGCCCATACAACTGCATCATTGAAAAAATAAAAAAATTACGACTGTTGAAACGCAAGGAGGCAAAAATTTAAAAAATGTGCTGGTCATTAACTACTTTTCAGGGGTTTGACATAAGGGGTTAATAATAGAGAGGAACCGGCATTGGTATCGATTCAAGATGTTGAGAAGGTGTTCGACCGCTTGAACTGGTCTTTTATGTTTGAAATGCTGAAGACCTTTGCCATTCGGGGCCCATTTATTGAGCTTTGTAGGTTGTCTATTCTTCCCCATCAGTCACTATTCGTCTTCCACATGCCAGATCTTCTCCTATAATGATTAAAAACAAAGTTCAGCAGGGATGCCCTTTATCACCTGTCTTATTTGTCCTATGTATAGAACCTTTGGCCACAGCTATTAGAGCTAATCCCAACATTACTGAGGTGGCCATTAGAGATAGGGACTTTAAAGTCTATTTATACCTAGATGACATACTTCTAACATTAACAGGTTTGCATATTTCTCTTCCAAATTTACATGATTTGTTGGAAATGTTTGGGATGTTATCTAAAACAGAAGCATTACGTCTGAATGTCCCCCAGTCCCAACCTGAACTTTATAAACTGTAGCTTTCATTACAATTGGAAACAGAATTCCTTAATATACTTAGGTATAAATTTGACATCCTCCTATAGCATGTTGTACTCTCATAATTATCCAAATTTGTTCCTGGAAATTCATAGGTTACTAAGTAAGTGGAATAGCCTCCTAATTTCGCTACTGGGCAGAATAGCAGCAATTAAAATGACGGTAATCCTGAAATGTATGTATTTATTTGAGACCCTGCCAGTAAGCATTCCTGGCCCAGAACTTACTTCATTGCAAGCTGCTTTTTTGAAGTTTATCTGGGTACTTCATGCCTAAATCAGTTTTATTTAGGAGTAAGGATAGGGAAGGACTATTGGTCCCTGATATATCTAAATACTCAGGGGCGTTGCTAGGGTCCTAAAACATTCGGGGCACGGGCCCTTTGTTAGTGGCGAGTGTAAGGAACAGCCGCTGTCCGCTATGCATAGAGTGGGCTCAGCGTGTGAGCCCGCTTTATACATCCTTCACACCATTTAGATGTTCAGGGACATTAAACCCCGCCACCAGCTTCCAGCAGCAGAGACTCTGCTCTTGACTCCTTTATTGATGGTCTCCAACCACATACCCCACCCTCCCAGCCCACGGCCTACAGCATTGTCCTAGGAGGTAGCTGGGGTACGTCCGGAATGCAAGAGAGAATTCCTCCATCTCCTTACCGCCTATAACGGAGTGCCCTTACAACCCAGATATATTTCTTGTGTTTTTGTATACGCATACTGCAGTTGCCTGTTCTTTGTTCCCTCTTGATTACCTACCACAGATGTGGTTTGATAAAGGCCCATTGGACAAAACGTCACATATGGACATCTGCATCTCACTTTGTATCATTTATTTATTGTTGAATTTTGTGCGGTAATCTGATCATTGTCCTAAATTCCTATATGGAGCATTGTTTGGCATAATACTGAACTTTTGAATTTTGGTGTGCCGGTGTATATATCTGCTTTTGGTTAATTAGGTTGCTTACCTATTACACCTGAGCACCCACTACCTAATATCTCCCCTAGGTGTGCATGACTTATTTCGGATTTCGCTCGCAATTACGGCTTGAATAAGGGGCGGGACGGGGGCGGGGGAGCGGCGGGTGCGCTGCTCGCCGGCCCCATAGACAATGCATTATTTACGGCGCTTACGCACCGTAGATAATGTGCTTGTCACTTTCTCCCCCCGCGGCGGATTCGCTGAGCGGGGAGGAGCGACGGAATCCATAGTTCTCTATGAGAACTGTGTATTACCGTAATGTCCGGGACGTATTGGAGCCGTACTGCAGCGCAAACCCGGCGCGCCGTACGGCTCCAATCCACGCCCAAATAGGCCGTGTGAACACGGCCTTACTGTGGGGTATAAACAATTCATACCATTTTTAGTTTTTTTTAAATGTTGTAGTAATGTTACGCAAAAATAAATAAATAAAATGTTCTGCATCGTTAAATTCTAATAGCCATAACTTTTTTCATTGGTACTGTTCTGAGGCTCATGGGATTTTTTGATTGCTTTTTATTCCATTTCTTGCACAGCGGGATGAACAAAAAATGTTTTTAATTATTTTGTAGCAGGGTTCATGGAGGGGGTAAAATATCAGTTTTATAGCACGGAGTTGATACGCAGACGGTGATGCCAAATATGTGTACTTTTACAATTTTTCATTGACAAGCATTTGTAATGTGGAAAGGGTTATATGTGTGGTTTTTTGTGTTTGTTTTTTTCACTTTTTATTTGCTTGACCACTGTTTTAATACATCAGACGGCTCTCACTGCGGATAGCACCTACCCAGCTGTTATACACAGGAACAGTATATACACAACTGTAACACAGAGGTAAATATTGGACATGTATATATACTGTCCCTGTGTGTATATTATATATATATTTATATACCCACTACACCACTATATATATAGCCATGTACTTCACACAGGGACAGTATATACTCAAATGTAACACCCAGATGAGTATTATACATGTATATACTGTCCCTATGTGTATGTATTGTAGTAAACCACAAGGGGCCGTGGTGGCCGGCCGATATGTCTCACCGAGATGCCTGGTCTCGGTGTGGTAAAAAGCCATATAGTACTGGTGTCAGCGGCATTCGGCCACTGACACGTTTCTTATACGTTTAGTATAACTGCTATGCAGTTAATTGGGTAGGCTTTTTACTGGAGTAGCTAAAAGAGTGGGGTGGGTTGGCTACTCCCATGTCCAGGTCTAGGTCTTGGTTTTGTTTTCAGACCTATGTAAACCTGGCAAGTCAGGTGAGCAGGGGGTGTGTCTGTCAGAAGGAGTCTGACAGTGTGAGAGTCAGACAGAGTGTCTACAGCAGGATGTCTGCGAATCCCCTTGAGAGTTTTACACGGACAGTGTGCTGTTTTGTTTTGCGCTGAAGGCCAGCTACGTTGTTTTCCTTTTGTGTGTACCTTTCTGGCAATAAACGCCATTATAAAGGAAGCCGCAGACTGTGTTTCTCTGTACTACCTTTGAGCTGTTTACCTACAAGTGGTGGAAAAAAGCGGGCAAAAAACCCATACCTGGGTTAAGGCTGCGCACAGGCCAAGCGACAGCTATGCTATGGAGGAGTATAAAGCCCCTGGTGCAGGAAAATCTGCAGCAGCAACAGGCTACCTCAACAGCAGACAGCTCCAAAGGAAAGCCCTGAAGGCCCAGAAAAAAGCCTCGAGCAGCAGCAAGCGGCGCACAGGGAAGCCATGCAGGCTCACAACGGGCCCCACAGTGCAGCAGCAGGGGATCCATAGTGAAGCCATGCAGTCAAAAGCGACGAATCAGCTAATAATGCAGCAATGTCTGTTTTGAGGGAGGCCGTTCGGCGGGGGAAAAACCCCAGCTCCGAATTCCCGTGATGGCGGCCATCAGGCAGGAGGACGTACGGGAGGCCCCCCCAGAGAGACCTTGGAGGACAGTGAGGCCTTTTTCTCACGGTTTAAACACGTCCCAGACCGGGGGGAGCTCCCCCACCGAGCATTTGGGCTGGGGTTTTGGGCCCCCTATCTAACTGGGGTCCCAGAAGGCATTTATGCCTTGCCTTGCAGGATGTTAAAAAACCCAAGTTAAAAGCTGAGATCCTGGCTCGCCTTGGCGTTACGCTAGCGGTGCGGGCCAGGGGTACATACGGGGCTTTTTACGGGGGGGAAACCCCCGGGAATCCAGCTTTTTGACCTGTTACATCTGGTCCAAAAATGGTTGCAGCCGGAGGTTTGCCCCCCGACAAAGGGTGGAGGGGGGTGGTAGGGGGATGATTCGCACTCTTCCCCCCCCAAATACAGTGCTGGGGGCGAGGGGGACCCCCAAACGCGACGACCTGGGTGGGACTGGTGGAAAGATTCCAGCCAGGAGAAATCCCTAGGGGGGGGGCAAAAACCTGAATAACCCATCTGGGGGCCCGGGAAGGAGGTGGACCCTCGGAAGAGGGAGACCCAAAAACCCATCCGAGAGGGAGGGGCCAACCCCGGGGCAGCCCGACCCCGTTGCAGAGGGGGGGCGTCCGGGGGATATCATTTTGCGGGCGATGTCAGGGCCCAGGTCAATTTGGTAGCCCAGTGTCCCCTCACCACCGAACCCATGGACTGCTCTGCGGCACGCCGCCATTCCCTATTTGCGCACTTGTTTGCAGCCCCCGGGTACCCAACCAGGGGAGGCCCCAGTGTGCACCCTGACTTTGAATGGAACCCTGGTTTTCAGAATTTTGGGGACCCAAAGCCCCCTCTTTGCAGCCACTTGCCCCATGAGCGGTTTCCCAGGAAAAAAACCCTGGGGGTGCCAGTATTCGGGGGACAACCGGGGTTACCCATAGGCCAGGTTAATCTGGAGAGGGAAGGGGGGTCCTTTGTCTCAAATTTTAGGGTGGGGGAAAATTTGATGCATGAGGTTTTTGGGGGGCGTGATTGCCCTTGGTTCGGGGTCTGTGGGGGGAAAACCAGGATTCCCAGTTCCGGGGGAACTGGAGGTGATCCCCGAGTTTCCGCATCAGTCATGGTAGGGGAAAGGGGGAGGGCCCCAGTGGAGGAAACATTCCCCCATTAGAAGTGTCTAGGGGGAAAATTTTGGTACAGCTCAGCTCCAGGATTGCCCTTGAAAGAGGCATGGGGGGGGGGAAGTCCTCAATGGGGTTTTTCCCCCCAGGAAGCGGGGGCCGAAAAAACCGGTTCCCACACTTTGCCTTAAATCGGGATCTACTATCCGGGTACCAAAATAAGGGAGGGGGGGTGGTGGAACAGTTATATTTCCCGGGGCCATATAGGCGGATTCAGGACTTGGCCCCCATTCCAGTGTTATGGGGTTACCTGGGGGTTTCCCAAGACCCTGGGGAGTCCTGCAACGGTTTTTTTGGGCCGGGATGCTACCGAGAGATCAGGGACTTCTCCCAAATCCTGTCTGGTGCAGGGGGATTCCCCCAGTGCCCATTTCCATTTGCCTTGTCCCCTTCCCAATTATTGGGGTCCCCTTTGACATGATAAAAAAGGATCGGTGGGGCCTTTGGTAAAATAAGTGGGGGCACCAATACATTTTGGTCTTGAGGATTAGCCACCCGATACCCGGAAGCCATCCCTCTACAAAGCCTTCGTCAAAGGTGATAGCAGGGAGCTGTTCTATTTTTTTCTCCGAAGGGGGTTTTCCCAAAAAGATCTTAAAAAGATCAAAAACCCCGTTCATGCCAAAGTGATGAGTGAACTGTGCAAGGTTCTAAAAGTCCCCCATTAGTCGTCTTTCTACCCCCCAGAGGACGACCTGGTGGAAGGGTTTTTAATAAGACCTTAAGGGCCCATGCAAAAAAAGTGAGAGAGGGATGGACGGGATTGGGACTGCCTATTACCTTATTTTTTATTCTCGTTTGGGAATTGCCCCAATCCTCCACAGGGTTCTCACCGTTTGAACTTTTGTTGGCGGCCCCCCGGGGGACGTTGGGGAATTGGCAAAGGGAAAACCTGGGAAGTGAGGTGACCCCTATAAGAGTGTGGGGGAACAGTAGCCCAGAGGGAGAGAATGGCCCCCGTGGTGCCTATTGTAAAGGGCACCTTCTGCAGGCACGGGGGGCCCACCCGGTAATAAAAGGTCTGCCCAGCCAAGACGTTCAACCAGGAAACTGGGGTGTTGTGTTAAACCCCACTGTTGAGAGTAATTCTTGGCCAAAATGGGAGGGGCCCACGAGATCGTTGAAAAGGTGGGGGAGGTTAATTTTAGGGTACTCAGCCAGGGAAGGAGAAAACCCTTCAGGTTTTACCATGTCAACCTGCTAAAACACTGGAGAGGAGGGAAAACCCCCCAGTTCTTTCATTACCCTCAACCCCTCCGAATGGAGGGAGTGAGGGGGTTTTCAGGACCCGCCTCCCCCCAGAAGCAAGAATGCAGGGATTTTTCCAACTGAACAAAGAATTTTTTCACTGAGACCCCCCACCTTATACCCTGATACACCGAAATCCTCACAGACCCCAGGGCCGATGAACCTAAGACCATATAGGATTCCCGAAGCTCGAAAAAGGGGTTGTTGCAAAGGGGAAGTTCAACGGATGTTTTGAACGGGGGTAAAATTTAGAGGTCAAAAGTGGATGGTCAAGCCCCATTTAAGTGCCAAAACCCCAAAGGGGAGTGGAGATTCTGCAATGACTTTCGTCGCTTAAATGAGGTATCTGGTGGGTGCTACCCCAGCCAGGGGAGACTTTTATTTACTTGGGACCAGCTAGATTATCACCACCTTTTGCCTCACGAAAGGGTACTGGCAGATCCCCTTGGGGAAAGAGGCAGGGAGAAGACCCTTTTCCCCCTGATGGGGCCCCTTTTAATATGCCAGATGCCCTTTTTTACAGGGGGCCCCCCCCACTTTCCAGAGGGCTATGGGCCAAGTTCTAATCCCCTAGAAAATTGCCGGGCCTACTTGGATGACCGTCATTTTTAGTCATGATGGAGAGTCATCAAGGAAAAATCCCGGCGTTCTATGCCCTGAGACGCGCTGGGTTTAAAATTAACCCCAATTAATGTGCCCTGGATTTGGGGGACGAAAAACTTGGGCTACATTGTGGAAGGGGGAAGATTTTAAAATCAGATAAAAAAAGGTTAAAGGGTATCCCGAAATGGCCCCCCCCCCACCAAGAAACAGGTCAGGGCATTTTTTGCTAGTTGGCTATTTTAGGCGGGTTTATCCCAAAATTTTGCCGAGATACCGTCCCTTTACAGGGTTGACGAAAGGGGAAAACATGGCCAGATTAAGTGGTCTCCCGAAGCAGAGGGGGCGTTTCAGGGCTGAAACAGGCCTTTGTCCAACCCGTGTTAGTAGCCCCGGGCTTCTCCCGGGGGAAATTTTTGGTCCAACGGATGCGTCGGAGTGGGGCTGGGTGCAGTTTTGTCCCAGGTGTAAATGGAAGAGCACCAGTAAGAAACCCCAGTAGGAAAAAT
The DNA here is from genome assembly GCA_025379985.1 of Phyllomedusa bahiana. Lineage (NCBI taxonomy): Eukaryota > Metazoa > Chordata > Amphibia > Anura > Hylidae > Phyllomedusa > Phyllomedusa bahiana. The sequence goes on along the minus strand of JAODAL010029228.1, from coordinate 24,837 downwards.
CCCCCAGCGGGAAAAAAAATTTGCCATTGGTGGAAAAAGAGGGGTTTGGCCCTAAAGTGGACACTAGACTCCCTTTGGTCTACCGCAAGGAAGTTCAAACTTGTGTCCGACCCCTCCCCCTAAAATGGAAGCGGGAGAAAAAAGGGGAGCAATTCGCGGGTCACCCCTGGTTTTCTGGGATTACAAGATTTTTTGTTTTCTGAGAGCAAGGCCAGGCAAGTTACGGGGAAAAGCGGATGCCCCACAAAGTGGGAGAAAGGTTCCTTTTTTAACAGAACCTGCTATGCATATGTGAAACAGGTGTAACAGTTTTAAATAATTGTAGCAATACACTGTATTGTAAGAACACAGCATATATACTAATACATTGTAGAAATACACAAATAAGAGAAAGCATTATAATAACTCATCCCCCCAATCTCCCAGGTAAACAAAACCATGGAGTAGACAAGTGGGCATTATACTTATTAAACCCTCTTACACACCTTATAATCCTAACTAATCATGGCACCCTCCCCAGAAAGGGCAACACTGTCTGAAGAGTTTTGTCTTTTATACCCTTCTCTACATGGTGGGAGGGAATAGATTTTTCAGACCCTGGAAAAAAAAACCCAAGTCATTGCAAGTCATCCTTCACACTTTTGAAAAATGTTTTTTTTATACACTAATAAGTTGTCCGGTAGTCTATTGAAACCTGAACTTAACATGACCATTTTTAAATTTAGATTGGTGTCGCAGTAACAAAATAAAAAAAATCTGATAACTTAATAATCAGCTTTTTTTCCCAGGTCTGCCACTACCCACCATCTTTTTGGGGGTTTGTTTTCTCCTGGACCGGAAGCAGAACGTCACCACTGTAGCCAATCGGCAACCCTTCACTTCTGCATGGTGAAGTCAAGAAAGTCATGTGACCTCTGCAGCTAATCAATGCCTGGGGCAGTGACACCGAATGCCAGGACAAAAAAGTCTACAGACAGCAGCAGGTGAGGATAGAGGTCTTTTATTGTTTTGTTGGGTTGCTTTCACACGGTGCAGCTTTGTGGAGTTTTTGGTGCATTTTCGGTGTGTTTTTTTCACTTGCAGTACTGCACAGCAATTAAACTGTCTTTCTTACCAACAAGTTTTGTTCACTTATCTAAACTGTTTTGCAAGGTGTTACAAGTGAGTAATTAATTATTGTCTTTGAAATCTTGTGGATTCTAAACAAAGTAATTGATCACCCGTAAGATCTTGCAAAATGTTGTAGATAACTGAAAGAAGCTTGCTGGTAATGAAGGCAGTGTAATTGCTGTGCAGTACTGCAAGTGAAAAAACTTCACAAAATCGCACTGTGTGAAAGCACCCTTTCTGCAGCACCAGCATATAATTATTTAAAAACACATAGACAACCCCTTCAAATATTAATTTATCATTCAATCCATGAGGCAGCTGTGATGGAAAACAATAGCTCCAACTGGCTCTTTACAAAGGATCCATTGATCCCAGTCTCTCTATCACAGTGTTGGCCTAGCTATTTCTGCATCAGAGAAATGTAGAATTGAGGGATTTTTAGCATGAATGTTATTCAGATGATGTGGTAACGGAGTATCATTATAATGTCATTTAAATGCTCTAAAATTCTTCTGTGGTATTATTTGTTTTGCCAATATAATCAAGTGCACTAGAACATGTACAGAGATCCACCACAACCCTGTAACTGTACACAACACAATGAACCAGAGGACAAGCTACCAGACCTAAGCATTCCCAAAAATCTGCAAGCTAAACAGGTACACTGTGGTGAAAAAAGGTGAAAAAAGACATATGTTCATCAAGTTCAACTGTAGCTGGGAGAAGATGTGGATGGAGGTAGGGGTAAAAGTAAGTTTAAAACTTTGTTTTGCCCTGCTGATCCAGAATATGCAACCCATGTGGTATGAAGCAATATGCTCTAGGAATATTTAATTCCTGATCTGAGAATTTTGGTTTCAGCAGCATTCCATGGAACCAATGAAAAATAAAAACGTTGAGTGCAGTAAAGTAAAGTAAATTATCTTCCTTCTGTCTTTGTGAAGAGATGATTCTTTCTGGGTACCAGCGTTTCCTAAATTTTATTGACATCTCATCAAGTCTACTATTAAGGGTTATGGGGTCATCAACAATCCTCTTGACTCTCAAGAACTCGCTAAATGGTAAGGAATTAATCATTGGACAAGGATGAAAGCTATCAAAACAAAGAAGATTATTTCTATCCGTCCTTTTGACAAAAAAGATCTGTGACCAATTTATCACTACTCTTTGAAACCATAGAATCCAAAAATTGGGTATTGGTAACAGATGATGTCATAGTAAACTTAATGTCTGGGTCCACATTGTTCAAAAATTGGAAAAAGTCTTCAAGTTGATCAAAAGAGCCCCTCCACATGACAAAAATGTCTATGTCTCTCCACCAACATAGTACAAGACTGTGGTGATGGGACACATAGACTGACTCCTCCAACATAGCCATAAACATATTTGCATATGTTGGCGCCACGTTGGACCCCATAGCAGTTCTCTTTAATTGTACATAATACTGATCTTGAAAAGAGAAATAATTCTTACTCAAAATAAAATGTAATAGCCTGAGGAGAAAATCAGCTAGTTCAGTAAACAAGTCAGAATTTTCAAGACATTTTTTGACAGTAGCAATGCCTCTGTGATGATTAATCGAGGTGTACAAGTTTACAACATCAAAAGATACTAAATAGAATCTGAAATGCTGATCTTGTGGATTTTATTCAAAAAGTCGGAGGTGTCTCTAATATAAGACTTTGAAGAACAAGCATATTTCCTCAACATTTTGTTTAGAAAAAGAGCAATGGGACAAAAAATAGAACCTCTACCAGAGACAATGGGATTACCTGGGGGATTGTCAAGAGATTTGTGGATTTTAGGAAGGCAATAAATGAGGGGAATAGTTAGAGATTTTTCAACTCGAAAATCTTTAAGGTCTCTATCTATAACCCTTAAAGTAAATGCTCCATCAACTAAAATTTGTAATTTAGTTATCAATTTAAATGTAGGATCTGAAGATAAACATGCATAAACTTCACTATCATTTAATTGGCGTAAAGTTTCAGTAACATACGCAGAGGTGTCCAAAATGATCCGCTGCTTGATGGTCTGGTCTAGTTTCTGGTTTCTGTTTATAATTGTAATTACACTATGTACACGTTTTTTCGATATGTTCTACATAATTACCGTATATACTCGAGTATAAGCCGAGTTTTTCAGCACAAAAAATGTGCTGAAAAATCCCCCCTCGGCTTATACTCGAGTCACTGCCGGCGCACGGGCCATCGCTCCTCAGGGAGCGCATATAACTGAAGGCCGAGTACCTGACAGCATCCGGGCGCTGCGTTGGCCCAGGCGCTGTCATCGATCCCTTCCCCTGCATGCGACTCCTCTGGAGCGCATACAGGAGAAGATACCACTGCGGAGCAGAGAGCGAGCGCTCCCTGCTCCGTAGTGGACTCCGGGCGGCCGCAGACTCGCGGGCGTCCGGAGATTCCGGCACAGGCAGCGTGTGTCATCACGCTGCGTGCGCGGCCTGATGACATCACCCGCCTGTGCCGAGAAGATGCTGGAGAGCGCGCAGGAGGCCGGACAGCGAGGAGGCGGAGTGGCGAAGGAGACGGAGCAGCGGGGAGCCAGGTAAGTGTTTTGTTTTTGTTTTAAAACCCTGTCTATACCTGCCTATAGCCTGCCTAGAGGACCTATACCTGCCTATAGCCTACCTAGAGGACCTATACCCTGCCTATAGCGTGCCTAGAGGACCTATACCCTGCGTATAGCCTGCCTAGAGGACCTATACCCTGCCTATAACCTGCCTAGAGGACCTATACCTGCCTATAGCCTACCTAGAGAACCTATACCTACCTATAACCTACCCAGGGCCGCCAACAGAAATTTCAGGGCCCCATACAGCTGAAGCACCTGGGCCCCACCATGTAAACCCCCGCCCCCAGCAACCCGATCGCCCCGCCCCCAGCAAAAAAACGGCCTCTCGGACATAAACGCGCCCATTTTACCACATAATACAGTGTGCAAAAAAGAACTGTATTGTGTAGTACAATAGCAAGTGAGTCACATGTCTGTCTGTCTCACATATCATAGACACAGGGCTAAGTAGCTCCATCCATATCCCCCACCAGCCCACATACAATATCCGCTCCCCCCACCAGCCCACATACAATATCTGCTCCCCCACCAGCCCACATACAATATCCACCCCCCACCAGCCCACATACAATATCCACTCCCCCCACCAGCCCACATACAATATCCACTCCCCCCACCAGCCCACATACAATATCCGCTCCCCCACCAGCCCACATACAATATCCACCCCCCACCAGCCCACATACAATATCCACTCCCCCACCAGCCCACATACAATATCCACCCCCCACCAGCCCACATACAATATCCACCCCCCACCAGCCCACATACAATATCCACCCCCACCAGCCCACATACACTATCCCCCTCCATGTTTCCCTTGGTCACGCACCTCACCACCTTCTAAAATAAACACCAGCAAGAAAGTAAGTGTACCTCCTATCACAGGGTCAATCAGGGACACATGTACGCTGGCATTATACCAGCGCCGACATAACCTACAACACCACCACATAGAGGTCCAACACCAGCTCAGGTATAACCTACTACACCGCTATATAGAGACCACATAGAGGTCAGACACCAGCTCAGGTATAACCTACTACACCGCTATATAGAGACCACATAGAGGTCAGACACCAGCTCAGGTATAACCTACAACACTGCCATATAGAGACTACATAGAGGTCAGACACCAGCTCAGGTATAACCTACTACACCGCTATATAGAGACCACAGAGAGGTCAGATACCAGCTCAGGTATAACCTACAACACTGCCATATAGAGACTACATAGAGGTCAGACACCAGCTCAGGTATAACCTACAACATCCTCACAAAGACACCACATCAAGGTCAGACTACAGATCAGTTATAACCTACTACACCTCCATATAGAGACCACATAGAGGTCAGACACCAGCTCAGGTATAACCTACAGCACCACCATATAGAGACCACATAGAGGTCAGACACCAGCTCAGGTATAACCTACAACACCCCCAATTAGAGACCACATAGAGGTCAGACACCAGCTCAGGTATAACCTACAACACCACCATATAGAGACCACATAGAGGTCAGACACCAGCTCAGGTATAATCTACAACACCACCATATAGAGACCACATAGAGGTCAGACACCAGCTCAGGTATAACCTACAACACTGCCATATAGAGACCACATAGAGGTCAGACACCAGCTCAGGTATAACCTACAACACCACCACATAGAGGTCAGACACCAGCTCAGGTTACATCACATTACAGTGAATACAGCACTGATCCAATATAGAAGCAAAATAACCGCTGAAATCAGGGACTCACCAGAGACGTCATATCTGAGGAGTCGTTCTCTTCTCTTGAGTCGTTCTTATTCCCTTTTCTTCTGCATCCATTCCACACCGCCATGATGACTTGTCCCGGCCACAACTCATCCCTGCAGAAATTACACACAAATCTTAGAATCCTCAATTTTCAAGCATTTCTTTACCTATTCCCACCTCTGTACAAACTTCCCAGGGGTGGGAGAGCGGGTACAAGCCATAACTTACAGGTCTAGTATCCTAAGGGGTTGGAGGGTGGGGAGAGGACTAACCCCCTGGAGATAATGCTACAGCTATGGGCTGCTCCCCTAACAATTATATTACCAGGTAGGTAGGCAAATGGGCAGGGCCCCAGGTAATTAGATAGGCCCTATTTAGGTAGGTAGACACCCGCCGGATAAGTTGGTAGGCCAGCCCCAGGTAGGTTGGTGGGTACCTAGCCATGAGTCCCCTTTAGTTTGTAGGCGGTCAGGGCCCTCCTTTAGAGGTTAGGTAGAGTCAGGGACCCCCTTTAGAGGTTAGGCAGAGTCAGGGCCCCCCTTTAGAGGTTAGGCAGCGTCAGGGCCCCCTTTAGAGGTTAGGCAGCAGCAGGGCCCCCCTTTAGTTGTAGGCAGCAGCCAGGGCCCCCTTTAGTTGTAGGCAGCAGCCAGGGCCCCCTTTAGTTGTAGGCCGCAGCCAGGGCCCCCCTTTAGTTGTAGGCAGCAGCCAGGGCCCCCCTTTACATATAGGCAGCAGCCAGGGCCCCCCTTTAGATATAGGCAGCAGTCAGGGCCCCCTTAGATATAGGCAGCAGCCAGGGCCCCCTTTAGATATAGGCAGCAGCCAGGGCCCCCTTTAGATATAGGCAGCAGCCAGGGCCCCCCTTTAGATATAGGCAGCAGCCAGGGCCCCCTTTAGATATAGGCAGCAGTCAGGGCCCCCTTTAGATATAGGCAGCAGTCAGGGCCCCCTTTAGATATAGGCAGCAGTCAGGGCCCCCTTTAGATATAGGCAGCAGTCAGGGCCCCCTTTAGATATAGGCAGCAGCCAGGGCCCCCTTTAGTTGTAGGCAGCAGCCAGGGCCCCCTTTAGATATAGGCAGCAGCCAGGGCCCCCTTTAGATATAGGCAGCAGTCAGGGCCCCCTTTAGATATAGGCAGCAGTCAGGGCCCCCTTTAGATATAGGCAGCAGTCAGGGCCCCCTTTAGTTGTAGGCAGCAGTCAGGGCCCCCTTTAGTTTTAGGTAGCTGCAGGGCCCACTTTAGATATAGGCAGCAGTCAGGGCCCCCTTATATATAAAAAAAAAAAACAAATCAGTCACTTACCTTGAGCCTCGCTCCCCTCCGGCCGCTCGTGCTCCCGCCGGCTCCTGCCGCCCTGCATAGGCGGCGCGGTGAAGTGACGTCACCGTGCCGCCTACGTCAGCAGTAGGGGCCGGCGCCCGGCCGGCTGGAGACCGAACGCCTTGAGCCTGCCGGGGAGATCAGCGGAGCGCAGCGCTAGTGGCGCCGTGCTCCGCTGACACCGCGCAGCCCCGGGAGTCGGGGACATCAGCCCCCAACTCCCGGGCCGGTCTATGGGCGCTCGGGACGCGGGGCCCGGGCGTTCAGAGACCGGATGCGCGGCCGGGCCCCGGGGAGCGACGGCACTGCCTCCGGGGCCCGCAGGAGCTCGGGGCCCACACTGTGGGCCAGGCGGAGCCTGGTTCGGCGGCTGTGCCGCCGTGCCCCGCTCTGCCGTGAGGAATAAGGGGGCCCGCTTGCTGCGGGCCCCCTTATTCCACCGGGCCCCATACGGGAGTACCGATTGTACCCCCTGTATGGCGGCCCTGAACCTACCTAGTGGAACTATACCTGCCTATAGCCTACCTAGAGGACCTATACCTGCCTATATCCTGCCTATAGCCTACCTAAAGCCTACCTAGCGGACCTATACCTGTCTATACCCTGCCTTTAGCCTACCTGTAGCCTACCTAAGGGAACTATACCTGCCTATAGCCTGCTTAGAGGACCTATACCCTGCCTATAGCCTGCCTAGGGGACCTATAACTGCCTATACCTTGCTTAGAGGACCTATGCGTGCCTATAGCCTCTCTCGATGACCGATACCTGCCTATACCCTACCTAGTGGAGGGAGCTATACCTGCCTATAGCCTGCCTAGAGGGACCTATACCTGCCTATAACGACCTATACCTGCCTATGGGGGCAATTACCTGCCTATAACCTGCCTATGAGGACCTATATCTGCCTATAACGACCTATACCTCCCTATGGGGACATATAGCTGCCTATATCTGCCTATGGGGGACATTAAACTGCCTATACCAGCCTATATCTGCCTATGGGGGACATTAAACTGCCTATATCGGCCTATATCTGCCTATGGGGGACATTAAACTGCCTATACCTACCTATGGGGGACATTAAACTGCCTATGTAATTTTATTGGTATATATTTTATTTCTAAAATTCACCAGTAGCCGCTGCGTTTTCCACCCTAGGCTTATACTCGAGTCATTAAACTTTCCCGGTTTTTGTGGCAAAAGTAGGTGCCTCGGCTTATACTCGGGTCGGCTTATACTCGAGTATATATGGTATACATACTTCATGATTGATCTGACATTTCTCTTTATCATGTTTTTCACTTCATAACTATTTGCTCCCTATCATGTATGACACTGTTTGTATATATGGTACATCACTATGGATGTTCACTTATGCTCATACTTTATTTCTTTATATTGTACTCTAATTCATTTCTGATTACATGATGTAATTGTTCACTATTTATACCACTACATGGCACTGTGTTTTTAGTTTGAGAAAGTGTAAGCTGAGCACCAAGGTAGGGTTCCCGGAATACAGCGAAATCACGGACAAAGAAAACGACTCCAACACCAGTTCAACAACCCATAGTTTACTGAACTTTTCAGAAAAGCATTGTGAACAAATCCCCAAACACACATGTACAAAGTAGTAACGAAGGCCCCTGTGCCACACAGCGCGCCGCCGAGAGTGTGTCCTCTGGATGCACGATCAGTTTACCTACATCAGGGGTTCAGAAAGGCCGAACACTCGCTACCTTTTAATACCATACAAGGACAGGAACAATCGTGTGTGGTGCAGTTCAAAAGCGTGCGGCGGTGGGGCACAGACGCTTACAATTTAACCAGCTCTACCCGCTGTCCCCAGACATATACACATAAAACAGATCCTCTCACATGCGACCCAGTTGCATAAATAACAGTGCTATAACAAGCCCCATCCAATGTCCCGAATCAGGAGGCGTAGTTGGATAAACACCTATGGCCTGAAACCAAATCTTTCCTAACTAGACTAACAGGCCTGCACACAGTCCTACTTTTGTTGGCATGCACGCTTTCTTTGACCCGGGTATACCTTTTCGATGGCCGGCAGTTGCTGCTCTGGGGTGATGATCCCTGCTGTTAAAGTCGGCATCCAAGATGTAGTTGCTTCTCTCAGTCTCTGCAGAGTGTTCTTTCCTTTCCTTCAGTGCGCACAGTTACACTTCTCTCTCTTTGGGGGTTCTCACACTTTTGAGCCCAAACGGAGCAGGAAAGCCCAGTCAATCTTCAGCCAGCATCTGTTCCCTCCTGCCTTCTCTTTGTCTTTCTTCCTTGTTCCTTCCAAAATGGCCGCTGCCACATGCCTCCAGTCACATGTCTCTAGTCACATGTCTATCATTTGCATACACCAGTTTCCGGAGACAGTGGCATCTTGTGGCCAAACACCAGAATGCAACAGAATGCTTTACAATAATAAGTCACACATATGATTTTACTGAGTAAATACAATGTGTTCAGAGCCAAAACATTATTGCTGTTGGGTTAAATAAACTTCCTGTACCATCGCTTGTGGCGGTCCAGTGGATCCACTTCCTCCCGTCCCTTACATATACATTGCTAGTCCCAGTTAGTTTTCCACTGTCTGCTGGATGCAACAGCCCTGAGTTCACGGAAAAAAAACTCCACATAAATGTCCAAGAAAAAACGAATGGAGCGGCATCTCAAAAAAGTGGAACATGCTTTATTATATCTTCACATACAGGTGATAAAAATAAAGTAGGGAAACAACGCAAATGCGTTTTGGGCAGTCCTTTGCCCTTGTTAACTGCATACTGTATGCTTTAACAAACACAGTTTAAAAAGCACACACCTAACCTACATCAGCTAGCTTCTGTCAGCCTAATTAGCATAGTTAACATGGAACCATAGATTCTATTTGGATAGTTCATAGTTGCCAACTTTTGAAATTGAAAAAGCAGGAGATTGTAGTGGGCGGTACGCAAAAAAAATTTGCATGGACACACCCATCTTGTCGGTGTGCCACGCCCCTTCAAAAAGCCACACTCACTCCACCTAACTGCATAACGGCTTTGGAAGAAAGCCAGGTAGATGCCGTATAGCCAGGTAGTAGCCCTCCCATAACCAGGTAGTGCCCCTTACAGGCAGGTTGATGCCCCCTTGTAGGCAAGTAGACGCCCCCTTGTAGCCAAGTAGATGCCCCCTCTTTAGCCAAGTAGATGCCCCCTCTGTAGCCAAGTCACTTACCTCACCAGGCTCCTGCAGCTCCGGACACCTCCCGGCCGATCTCCTCAGCAACGCAGGGGAGTGAGTGCAGCCGCGTTACTTCCCCTGCGCCGCTGACCTGTATGTACGGCGCACAACGGCGCCGTACATACAGGGGGAGAAGGTAGGAAGGGAACGATCCCTCCTGCCTCCTCCCTGCACAGCGAGACTCCAGACAGGTGAAGGGGGCGCAGCGGCCGCTTCACCCCGCCTGTGGGAACGGACCGGCGGTGCCAGAGTAGCGCACCAGCGCTACTCTGGCGCCGCGGTAATTTAAAGAGCCCCAGCCGCCTGCTGGCGGCGGGAGTTTCGCCAACTCTGCCGGGATGGCGGGGGGGGGGGGACCCCAAATTGCGGGACCCCCTTGCCAAAAACGTGAGAGTTCGGATTGGGGGGATGTATTGGAGCAGAGTTTTTTGTTTGTTGGTTTTGAATGTTTATCCGTTTAGTTAATCATGTCTCTGTCCTCATTTGCCTATGTGAGTTCCTGCCCGCGATACTTGAAGCATTGCCATGACCACTGTGGTTAGTGACTTTTCTGTTAGTGCCTCTCTTTGTTCTTATTGGGCAACTCAATCTGCTGTTGATTTTATGTTGGAAAATGTGAAAATTGAAGTCTTCACAACTAATTGTCTGCCTGCGAGCAGAGATGATAATTGCAAGGAGATACTATTGTATTAATTTTCCATGTTGTATTTTATTTGAAGACTCATAATAAAAACAAGTTTAAAAAAAAAAACGTGAGAGTTGGCAAGTATGGGATAGGTGAATAGTGCTGCTTAAAACATATAAATACATTGCTGTATACATAAAGAGCCTATGCAAACCAAGTCTGAAACCGATATGGGAATAGTATATACGGAGCAGAATGACATATCAAATATATCCTAATCGGGGAGCATGGCCTGGCACCGCTCGAGATGGCCGCATAGTTGTTCGGCTCCTGAGACCCACCGCTATTTTAGGGGGCTAAATTAGCACAGGACCCGTTTTTTGCAGCCGAGAACCCACCTGCACAGACAGAAGCTGTAGCGGTGTGACCCGATCGCCTTCTGGAGAAGTTTTGAGCACCACGGGACTTCCCTCCTCTGACGGGATATCTGCGGCTCCCTCTGTACAGAAGCTGCTTGGCGGCCGCTTTGCGCGCCGGGACTGCGCAGAACGACCTACGCTGTTGGCAAGCTAACACCTGCATCTCAGCGCCGGACAGCAGATCGCAATCTCTGGTGCCGGATCGTACCAGGAGTGGTCGGAGAGACCGATGGTGACGCCCGAGCACGACTCGGGAGGTAGGAGAGAGAGGTGGGCCGGTGGGTGCTCTGCTTGCTGATCAGCAGCCCTAACAAGGGACAGACAGAGGAGAGAGAAAAGTCCCCGTCCGGACTGTTTAACATAGAAAAAGCTGTGGAGGACGCCTCTTTTTACTCATTCTGCGGCACTATAAAGATCCACAGTTATAGATCCCCTGCCTGCGCAGAAAGAGGGCTGCAGAGACACAAGTCAACTAATATATTATACATCTCCCAGGATAAATGACCCTACTGTGGGGTTAACTGCTGGATACCAACACCAGATAAAAAGCCCACGAATTTTCCCGCCATTGGGGTTGACAGACGCCATCTTCCTCACTGCACTTCATATTGCTGGACACTGGCTGATTGTTACCACAAGAGGGCGACATTACCATATATCATCTATTGAGCTTGCTGTAAACTGTACACGCACTTATTTTTGCAGCTTACCTCCAGTACTTACAATACTTGTATTTTGTACACCTATAGAATACTAAATTCTGCCTCTAAGCTGTTTTGCCCTGGCTAAATCCAAGAACACTGCCAACCATATCCATCTGAGACAAACTTCAAATACAGAAAGCAAACGCACCATTAAGCACCATCTAAAGAGCCTATCATCTGCAAGCAAAAAAGGCTCGTCTATAACATTACCAGTTGTGGGTGACACTACCTTCTACAGCGGCTCTGGGGACTTACGCAACATGCCAAGACCCCCTAAAACCCCAGGTAACACCAAGAAATTGGGACCCCAGACAGGTTCGCAGTCTCAGAAGTGGTCAGACCCAGTGGAGGGCACCATGGAAGCACACTTAACTCCGCACTCTCTGGGTGCTTCCAGAGCCGCATGGCATTCATCCTCTGAATCTCTAGCTGCTCCCTCTGATACATACGCAGCTCCAATATCCCAATCCCGAGATTGGCAAAAGTATCTTAGTCACCTCCCCAATAAAGAGGACGTTAAAGCTCTGGTCGCAGAGATTAAAACTACTTGCAAAACTGAGCTAGCGGCTATACGTTATGACATAAAAGCTATTGGGAACAGAGTGGAAGATTTGGAGGGGGCCCATAATGAGACGAGATCTTATATATCTGGACTGTAATCCCAAATATCATTACAAGCCCAAACGATCAGAGACACTGCTAGACACCTAGAAGATTTAGACAATCTTGGTAGGCGAAATAATATTAGAGTTAGAGGAGTAGCAGAATCTAAGGGTCCGAAAGATGTTCGCATGACTCTAACTCATATCTTCAATTCAATTCTCGGTGAACCACCAACACACACCATCAAGTTTGATCGGGCTCATAGGGCTTTAAAACCAAAAATCGGAAATGGTGCTCCTAGTGATATAGTGTGTTGCCTCCATGACCATGAATTGAAGGAAAAAATTATGAGCCAAGCTAGAAAACAGAGATCGATAATACATGCAGGCTCCGAAATCCAACTCTTCCCAGACCTGTCATGGGTGACACTAAATAAACGGCGATGTTTGAAACCACTACTTCTGGAACTCAAAAAGCGGAATATCATCTAAAAATGGGGATTCCCTTTTATGCTCATTGCGACAAAGGATGGGAAATCTGCTACTCTTAAAACACATAAGGACCTTCGTCACTTCTGTTCTGCCTTCCAGCTGGCAAGGCCAGATATTCCTGACTGGGAACTTGACCTTCCACCTTCACCTCCTCCACCGGTTTGGCAGACACCTCAACCAAAGAAGCAACGGAAATCGACCCCGAGATCCGGAGGTTCTTCACCAGGATCCAACTCAACCACGGCGACCTGAATGCAACTGGAACTTGAAGTTTGTTTTTCTCTAGGTTTCTGGCTCCTGTTTCGGGATCCTTAATGCAGGTTTCTGATGCCCTTCCCTAAGATGGGAGATTGTTTAATCTGCATTTGTATACCATATATAGCCCCCTATATCACCAAAGTGCTGGTCTCACAGAATCACTGATCCCTGCATCCTTTCCCCCCCTCCTCTCCTGCATTCCCCCTCTCACCAACCCCCCCCCCCTCCCACCTTACCCGAACCTTGCTTCTGGTCCCCAGCACTTTGTTCAGAGTGGAGGATGACTACCTCCATATGTTACACATCTGGTCTCAAGACTTTGTTACGAACTGCTGTCCACAATTCCCCCATTAGAGGACGTGCCTGCTATGGGCTCCTTTTTCCTTCAAATTTTTCTTGTTTTTTTCTTTACATGGGAGCTCAAAAAAGTGGGTGGTAATTACCCCTACTCTCAAGGCAAATTGCCATCTTGTCTATGGCACTCTGCCTATCCTCTATTCCAGGGTCATCTACTCTGGTTCACAAGTACACTAGTTTTTTTTTTCATTCTAGCTATAGAAGTGTTAAATATAAGTTATTGTTTAAGTTTTTTTATGTAATTGTCTTGTCTATTCCTGTCCTATTGTGTCTTTACCCACTACCCCGTACTTAAATGGCATACACCTACCAGGATTTATGGGTTTAATGTGTTAGGCTCCACACCAATGAAGGACTATGGCTAAGTTGATTTCCATCAATGCTAAAGGTCTTAACTCCGTAATTAAGAGGCGCATGCTGCTATCTGAACTGAAGGCCTCCAGGGCTGATATAGCCCTTATTCAAGAAACCCACTTTAATAAGGAGGGAAACTTTGCCTTTGCGAAAAGTAGTTATCCTACTAGTTATGTTTCTTCTACAGAGAAAAAGAAGGCAGGGGTGGCCATTCTGATGTCTCGTTCCTGCGCGTTTCAGGTGTCTGATTCTAAACTGGATCCGCAAGGGAGAAATGTCATTCTGAGAGGTACGTACTTAGGGACTCCACTCACGCTGTGTAACTTGTATGCCCCATATCAGGGTCAAATAAGATTTCTTAATAAGACATTTCGGATACTCCAGCAATTTCTGCCCTCCATGGTCATAACAGGGGGAGATTTTAACTTAGCCTTTTCAGATGTGGTGGATAGACTGCGTGTGGGACCGAGACTGGGAGATAGGTCGTCGGAGGCACTCTCCAAAGCCTTCCGTAGAGCTATTCGGAGATATGGTCTATACGACCTATGGAGGATAGCCCATCCTGGAGACAAGTCATATTCTTATTTCTCCCCCCATCATCAATCCCATTCTCGCATCGACTATTTTTTTGGCAATATACTGGCGTTGAGACGTATGGCGGATGCAGAAGTTGGTCAAATATCATGGTCGGATCATGCCCCAATAACACTTTCCTTGAAGTGGGACCACGGGCCGACTAGACAGTGTCATTGGCGTCTCAATGAGAGGCTGATAAAGTTCTCACCAATGAGAGAGGAATTAAATCAGCACATCTCAAACTACTTTATATCAAATGAGGGATCAGTTTCATCCCCCTTCACCTTGTGGGAGGCACACAAGGCGGTCATTAGAGGGTGGTGTATTGCGCTGGGTAGCAGACTAAAGAAGAGTGCCAACCTACGTAGGGAAAGTCTACAAATTCAACTAAGGGAACTGGAAATAGCACTAGGTAATAACCCATCTAGGTCTCAACTGCGTAAAATAGTTGACATAAGGTCTCAGTTGCGGTCTCTGGAATATGAAAGGACGGAAAAGCTTCTTTTATTTTCCAGACAACGATATTACGAGAGAGGAAATAAGACACATACATTGCTAGCTAAACAATTAAGAGAAGATGCGGCTAATCGAACCCCTCACGCCCTGGTTGACTCCAGCAATAACATCACTTATGACCCCAATAAAATAACTCATATGTTTCATGCCTATTTTTCTGATCTCTATTCTCTCCCAGAGACTCTCCCTAAACACGCTGGAACTAGGGACCAGTTATTGATGGACTTTCTCTCCTCTTGTAACCTCCCCACCCTAACCCCTGGCCTCTATTAATGAACCTGTCACCTCAGTAGAGTTAGAGGAAGTCTTAAAATCCTTACCAAATGGGAAAACCCCAGGGCCTGACGGTCTTACATACTTATACTACAAGACATATCATTCATTACTGTCTCCCTATCAAGTACAGTTATACAATTCCATTCTGCATGGTACAGGGGTCCCATCCACTTTTTTACACTCATATATTACCTTAATACCGAAACCTGATAGAAACCCTCTGGAAATGGGCAATTACAGACCAATAGCGCTATTAAATTCTGATTTAAAAATTTTCACTAAGATTTTGGCTAATAGGCTGGCACTCCGGCTACCGCAGCTGGTCCACAAGGACCAGGTAGGTTTTGTGTTGAATCGCCAGGGGGGGACAACACGAGGCGTGCAATCAACTTGATTGATGCGATGAACCAGTCTAATAAACCGGGCCTGGTCTTAAGTCTTGATGCTGAAAAAGCATTTGATCGGCTTAATTGGTCTTATATGTTTAAAGTTTTAGAGACATTTGGGTTCTCGGGTCCCTCCCTCTCTATGATTCGAGCAATTTATTCGGTTCCCACCGCAACAATTAGACTTCCGCACAATATGTCCCCCCTAATACGAATTTCAAATGGCACTCGTCAAGGTTGCCTCTTGTCGCCTTTATTGTTTGTTCTTTGTGTTGAGCCATTTGCGTCCGCCGTACGTCTTCACCCAGATATCAAAGGTGTCACTATTAGAGATAGGGAGTTTAAGCTATCCCTCTTCGCGGACGATGTGCTATTAACGCTGACCTCATTGCATATCTCCCTTCCGAATCTCCACTCGCTATTATCTAAATTTTATGTCCTCTCAGGATTTAAGATCAACACTGCAAAAACGGAGGCACTTCCACTTAATATTCCTTCAGCGGACCTGAAGTCACTGCAGGATAATTATGGCTATACCTGGAGATCTACATCTCTAAAATGCTTGGGGGTGAACTTAACCTCCTCTTACGCATCTTTATACAATAATAATTTCCCCAAAATATATCAAGAGGTGCGGGGTCTATTGCAGAGATGGCAGACATTGCCGCTTTCACTACTTGGGAAAATTTCAGCGGTCAAAATGACCATATTACCTAAACTGTTGTATCTATTTGCGGCATTGCCGGTTCCGGTTCCTCTGGCTCACCTAAAAGCTATGCAGGCGTCGATCTTTAAGTTCATTTAGGGATCAAAGAGGCATAGAATAAAGAAAAGTATAATGTTAACGAGACGGATGGATGGGGGTCTGGCAGTCCCAGATATAACAAAATACTACTGGGCCTCGCAACTCCGACGACTCCCTGCATGGTCCCCGCTCTATGCATACTCTAAATGGGCAGAAATAGAGAAGCTGTGGATGGCTCCGGTACACCCCAACTCATTATTGTGGGCAACTACACAGGTCCCAGTGACATGTCCATTGTTAGGGCCTATCAAGCTGACAAGGGATGTGTGGGTCCACTGTGCAAAGCGATTTGGGCTGTGCTCTGCGTCCTCCGCGATGACCTCATTTCTTTTTAACCCAGTATTTCCGATAGGACTTGAGGATTTATCTATGAAGCCTTGGTGCGACAGGAAGCTCTTCAGGATAGCAGACTTAGTAGATTACAAAACGATGCATATTCTCCCATTTAAAGCTTTACAAGACCGATTCCATTTACCAAATAGTAGTTACTACTCATACTTACAAATTGTCCACTTCTCTAGATCAGTGTTGGGCTCAAGTAAAGTCACCAAACCGACTAGATTTGAATTAATATCCAAATTCTTTACATCGACTAGAGGACTGAGATCCCAGAGCTACTCTATGTTATTGAACCCCTGTCCAGAAGAGCTTCCTAACCACTTGTATATGGGGAAATGGGAGGGGTACTTGGGCAGGAAGCTATCTGAAGAGGAGTGGAGATTGGTATGGCAAAGACCGAATCAGACGTCTCAATGTAATTTATACAAGGAAAATCAGTATAAAATTCTTATGTGGTGGTACCATACACCAGCTTTACTCCACAAATTGAACCCGAGAATCCCTGACCAATGTTGGAGATGTGGGACGATTGGAGCCAATGTCTTTCATATTTTCTGGGAGTGTGCACAGATAAGGAACTTCTGGGGGGTGGTTCGTACACTGGTGAAAGATGTCACTGCAGTTAAACTGCCTATGTCCTCGCTTTGTTTTCTGTTGAATATTCATATCCCCAAAGTTAGGAAAACTACCCTGTTCATAATTATACACATTCTAACGGCAGCAAAATGCCTGATTTCTACTTTTTGGAAGCGTACAAATGCTCCCACCTTAGACGATCTGATTCATGGACTTAAAGATGTGAGACTAATGGAACAACTTACTGCTTCCCTGAACAATAATCTAGACAAATTTGAGGGGATATGGGCCCTATGGGACGCTTTTGTGATCACCAATAGAACAGGATATAATGGCGGAGTGTTTGTGAAACCCCAAAAGAAACTGTTTTCCCCGAAGACTACCCAGTTTTTGAGTAAATTTCCCCCCTTTTGGTCTTTTGGGCAAGTTTTTAAAAAAACCCCTTTTCCGAGTTTTAGGACCTCAAGGGGCCCAAAAAAGACTTGAAAATTTTTCAAACTTAACAAAAAAAAGATAGACTTGTATTTACACATCTTTTTTTCTTTATATGGAGGGGTTTTTTTAAACCCCTGAAAACGTGTTTATTTTTAACAGTAATATTTTATGAAATTTTAAATCTTTTTAAAAAGGGTTGGTTCCCGGCCCCGAGGGCGGGGGAGGGGGGGCCCCCGTCAAGCTGTCCGGCGCTTGCCCCTTTCCCCAAACAGGCCCTTTGGGACCCGAGGTGAGCTGTCCAGAGGGTCAAAATTTTAAAAAGGGGAAGGGGAGAAGAAGGTCCCGACCGGAAAGGGGGGGGGACCCCCCCTCCCGGGGATTCCCCCCCAAAAAAAACCCAACCCAAAACGAACGTGGGGTGGGGGGAAAGGGGGGAATAGGAGGGGGAGGGTCGCACAGGGGAACCGGCAAAAAACCCCATCGCCCCCAAAAGGGGAAGGGAGGGGGGGGGAAGGCCCCCCCAAAAAATGGAGAAAGGGGTTTTTGGGGGGGCCCCCAAAATAAAAGGGCCCCCAAATTTGAAAAACCGGGCCCCGGAAGTAGACACAGCGGTTTTTTAAACGTACCCCCAAAGAAAAAAGAAAAGGGGGATTAAATGATGAAAAACCCCCCCCCCCGGGAAAATACAAAGGAAAAAGGGGGGAAGCTTAAGGGAAAGGGGGGGGAAAAGGGGTACAGGTTTATTTCCATGAAAAGCCGGGAAAACGGAGAAGGGTGTTGGGAGAATCAGGCCTATAGCAATTTCGCATTTTTTTCCCCCTCAGCTCCATGGAAAGTGGGGGTTGAAGAAAGACGATCAACAAAGGGAAGAAAAAATTAAAGATCCTTTGAAGGAGCTTAGGAAGATTTTTTAAAAAAAGGTTAAAAAAAAATGGGTAGAAGTTAAAAAGATTGGGGGAACAATGACGTTAAGCAAAATTTCCCCAAAGGTATAAAAAATTGCGGGGAAGAATTCCCTTTAGGCAAAAAATGAAGGGGAAAGGAAAGGCCCCCCACCCCCCAAAAAAGATCATCCCCCACCAGGGAAAAAATTTTTTTATTCGGGGAAAAAAGCCCCAAGGGGCCCTTCAAAAAAAGGGGCCTTTTAATGGGAAAAACCCCCAAATTTTTTGGAATTTCTAAGGGAAGGAAAGGGGAATTTCCTCCCCGAGAATTAGGAAAAAAATTTTCCTTTGGCCCCGGGGGGGCAAATTTACCCAATCATACCTTAAGTTTGGGGGGATTTACAGGGATGGGGGAATTTTGGGGGCCAGGTGGTTTAAATCACAAGGTTAAAAAAAAGACCGCCGGAGATAAAACCCCCAAAGGGGGCCCGAGGCTAAAAAGGGGATTCCGGTTGAGTAAAGGGGGAAAAGGGAAGTTGAAAAAAAGGGGCCCCTTTCCTTTTTTGGGGGAAGGGGGGTTTTTTCTTTTGTTTGGGAAAACGGTTGTATTTCTGGGAAGGAAAATTTTTGCTATTTTTTTGTCTTGTCTTTTTTTTTTTTGGGTCTTTTCCGCTTTTTTTTTTTGGGGGGGGGGTCCCCCGGTTTAGGCTTTGTCTTTTTGTCCTTCTATTTGGGGTGGGGCTTTTTTGGGTGGGCTGGGTTGTTTCCCCCCCCCTTGCGGGGTCCGGGGGTTTGGGGTGTTCTTTTTTTGGGGGGGGGGGGGGTTTTTTTTTTTTCCCTTTTTGCTCTTCCTTTTTGTTAAAAAAAATCCCTTTTCGTTCCCCCCCGGGGATTTTTTTTTTTACCTTGGGGCTGGAAATTCTTTTAAAACCCTTTGGGGAAAAAAATTTTTTTTCCCCTTTGCAAAAATTGGGGGGGGGGGAAAAAAAAATTTTTGGGGGGGGAAAAGGGGGTAAAAATACTGTAAAAAATTTCCTTTTTCCGGGGTTTGTTCTTACCCGGGGTTCCTTTTTTAACCCCCGAAATTTTTTTAATTTTAACGTTTCCCGAAAAGAAAAAAATTTCATTGGTTGGGAACTTTTTTTTTTGGGCAAGAATCCTAATGGGGGGTTTCTTTTTTTTCTTTTCAAATTTTTTAAAAAGGGTCGTTCCCCCAAAAAAATCGTTTTTGGTGGTCCCTTTTTTTGGGGGGTTTTTTAAAATTTTTTTTTTCCCCCCCCCCTTTTTGGTATTTTTTCCCCTGGAAACCCAAAATTGGGGGGGGGGGTGACTTTCGGGGGCCTTTTATTGGATCCTCACCATTTCTTTTTTTTCCCTGGGGTTTTTTTTTTGGGTACCTCCTCTTCTTGGGGGGTTTTTTGGGCTTATTTTGGGGGTGGAAGGGGGGGGGGTAAGGTTGGTTTTTGTTTTTCAAACCTTCTTTTGGGGGGGTTTAAATTTTTTTCCTTGTGGGCCCGGGGGGGTTTTTTTGGGGGGGCCCCCCTGGGGCTTTTTTTTTTTTTTTGACCTTTTTAAAAAAAAAGTGGTAAGGGGGTTTTTTTTGCCTTCATTTTCATTTTTTTGGGCCCTTTTTTTGGCTCTTTTCCAAAATTTGCAAAAAGGGGGGGGGGGAAACCTTTTTTCTCCAAAAATGGGGGGGGTTTGGGGCCTTTTTCCCTTTTAAAAACTCCTCTTTTTCCCCCCTTATTTTAAAAACTTTTTTTTTAAAATCCTCCCTTTTTCGGGGGGGGTTTTTCCTGGGGTTTGGGGGGGAAGGGGGGGTTTTTTTTTTCCCCCCCCCCTAAAAAGGGTTGATGGGTTCCAAAAAGGATAAGACTTCAATGCCCCTTTGGGCCTTTTTTAAAAATCTCAAAAAAAAAAAGCCATGGAAACCTTACTAAAATTCTCAAAAAAAGGAAGGGCCCCCCCCCAAAACATTTCCATTTTGAAAATGGGAGTAAAGATTTTAAAAAGAAAAAAGAGGGGGAGTTATCCCGAAATTTAGGGGAAATGGGGGGAAAATAAGGACGTTTGGTTAAAAACATCAGGACGTAGTCAGGAAACCGTAACGGGGCTAGACGGAGAAAAAACCCAAACTACTATCGTGCGGAAAAAACCCTCGACAACGTCAATTGGACATGGCTAGGGGTTGGGGCCTAGAAAAGTGGGTGTTGAGGATTATTTGAGATTACATAAGGCCATGTAAAAGTCCCCACAGGCGAGGGTTTTAAAACTCCCATTTTTGTCTCGCCAATCTTTTGCAAAAAGGGACGAGACAGGGCTGCCCTTTTTCCCTTTATTGTTCAATTTTGCACTGGAGCCCTTGGTGACCCTTTACTTTGACACCATTGTTTTCAGGGGGTTAAAGTAGGCAAGATAGAGAAAAAAATTATCTGTTTCGCAGAGATTTCAAGTCCTTTTTAACGATCCACAAATCAAGGGATAAGGTTTTTGGGGCAAAATGGACAGTTGGAGCTTTTTTGGGATTCCGGGTTAAAAATATAAAAGCGCTTATGCTTTGGGCTCCCCGCAGAAGGGGTTCAAGGAAACTAGGGGGGAGGAGTTAAAAACGCACCTTACCTATTTTGGCAAAAAAATAGGGTTTTGATCAGCCATGACTAAAATTTGAATTTGGCCCACTCTTTTAAAAAGATACAATCAAAACTCGATAATGGATGGACCTTCCCCTCTCAAACATGGGTCGCGTGCACCCTTTTTCAAAAGATAAGCTTTGCGCGACTCCAACCCCCCCCAGAATATCCCAAACCATTAAAAAATAAGAACATAAATTTGCAAGGGGAGCAATCATTAGATTTATATGGGGGGAAAACAGCCCAGGGTTATCACAAAAATTAACACAGGGAAAAGGGGAGGAGGGGCCGGAGTTACCGAATGTACGCTTAATAACTTGGCCGAATGTGGGGGGCTATTAGGGATGGTTTTGGGGGGGGAAAGCGTTTTCCCAAAAAGATCGGAAACCCTTAGCGGGCCCATCTCCTTGAAGGCCTAAAACATTTTTCCAACAGGAAAAATCCTCCAAAGCCAAAAAGAGCATATCTTGCGGGTACGGGCAACATGGAGACATATAGGAACTTTGGGGGACCATGCTTTTTTTCACCCTTCTACCTCGGGGAAACTCCTTTCCTTCAACGGGGATGGAGAATGCCCTTTTCCACAAGTGGAGGAAAAGGGTATTATCTTTAGAGGATATACTAAACCCCGGGGGGAAGTTGATGCCCTGGGATCAGCTACGCAAAGTGTTTGGATTAAGTCAACCAGTGTTCATATCTGGGTTAAAGGGAATTTTTTTTAAAGCCCCCTATGGTAACTTGGGGGCGATGAGGGTCAGAGGACTTAGGGCACTTTGCAAAAGGGGGGGGCGAAGGGCCCATTAGCCAGGTGTAGAGTTCTCACAGGTTTGATTCAAATGAGACTTTAAATCAATTTTTTAAACATGGGAGCTTTGATTGCAAGTGAGGGTCCACGAGAAAGATCTTTAGGGCATGGAAAGTAAGAAAACCCCGACTAATGGCATGGAGGGAAAATACTATTTTGGATTGCCCCGGGCATTTAGCGTTTAATAACCTTACAAGAATAGGGCACAATTATCTGTCGGAATTCCCAATTCAAATTAGAAAGGGCGGGTCTGCCCATGTCTATTCACCCGGAGATAGAGGTATTTGGAACAAAGGGATTGACTATGTCAAGAAGATCGGGATGTTGACATTCCTAAGACACCCAAGCCTTCTTTTTTATTTTCATAGGAAGGTCTAACTCGTAGGGGGTGGGGGAGCTTTATATCCCATAAAGGGGCTTCGAATGCTTTGGCAGTCAAACGCTGCTTCTGAGACATTGGATCAAGCCATCGGTTCCAGACGAGGCGGAGATTGTTTATGTTTTAAAGGGAAGTTTCCTTAAGAAAAACGATAAAAGAGATAAAGACAAATGTTTCCCGACGTTCTTTAAAAAAGGAAACCATATTTCCAGCACATTTAAACCCCAGCCCAAATCAAGGAATAAGGAACCTTTCAAAATACGAAACTACTTTAAAAAAAAGATTAAAGGGTAATTTGGGGGAACCAGATTTGATTTCTAGGGATTTAGGGGCCGGTTGGGAACCCGTTGGGGGGGGGGGGGAAAGTTTAAGGGGTAAAACTACAAAACCCGAATGCTTGTTGGGAAACAGAAAAGTGTGAAAGAACACTGTTTCGGGTTAACATACTTACCCAGTGACAGACATCTATAATGTACCAATATGTTAAGAATTTGTTTTGATGCTTCTGTGCAATAAAATTCTTTAAAAAAAAAAAAAAAAAAAAAACAGTTAAAACCCAAAAAAATCCAATCAAAAATAAAAAAAGATCGCAAAAGGGAATTCAAAACCCCTCGAGCTCTTGCTTTTAATTTAGTATCCAGTTCTTCACGCATGCCACCTTCTTTAACCATCCCTGCCTGTGGGGTTTTTCTACCCCTTTTTATCGCATATAAGTAACATCCCAAGTGGGGTGTCACGATACGCAGTAGTGGACCACTGGGCCACCTCAAGCTGGTGAGCCACGCCGGGAGCGGAATCTAAGTAGGGCCCGGTTTTTTACCAGAGCCCTCGCAAAACGGGGTGGGCTTTCTGCGCGGGAGTCTACCCGGCGCTACCCCTGACGTGACTTGCTTGCGGAGGGGCCGAGGTTTAGTGGGGCAGAATCGGCAGGCGGCCGTAGTCGGGGACAGGCGGTAAGGCAGGACAAGCGGGAAAGGTTTTGTGGTTGGGGATGGAGGCAGAAGTACGGTACACGGAATAGAACGATCAGGGGAACCTTTCTCAATAGACAATGGCACTAAAAATCCGGTGGGATGGCGGGAACGCCCAGGTAAATAAGGGAAAAACCCGGTAACGCCAAATTTCCCGGCGCGCTGGCCCTTTTTAAATTTCACAGAGCCGCCCTGAGAAAGGGAGACGGCCAGGGGGAAAAAGGGAAACTGAAGACAGAGCGGCCGGGTGAGTTGAAGTCAGGGGGAAAGAGTGGCCCGCCCCATACACAGACTGCGGGGCCACCGCTCCCGAAGCCGGGGGACCCAGAAGCCCGAGGGTGCCCGCACCCGACCGGGGGGCTGCGGGGGGCTTGGACAGTACCCCACCCCCCCCCTTAGGCCACCCCTCCCTTGGATCGTAGGAAAATTCCGCACTAGTTCACAGTCCGAATGTTCCCCCGGCTCCCAAGATCTCCCCAAGCCTGAATCCCTCCAAATCAACGAGAAAATGTTGTCTCCCCCAACAACTTCATACAGGATCCTTTAAAAACCCCAAATACTTTTTGGGGGCTACAGCCAGGAGAGGGGGGGGGGCAAATTTTCCCGGGGGGAAACGGTTTAAAACCAGGGTTCAGCAGGGGGGGAAAAATGAAAGGAAAACGGGATCCGCATGGTGGGGGGGAGCCCGGGGCTTTTAGGGGCCCCAGGATTTAAACACTTTAACACCCCAAAGGGCCCCCCGGGAAACGGACCAATTTGTAAGGGTATTTTCAAACCGGGCAAATTTGGCGGACAGCCCTACTTTTTCTCGAAGCAAAGGTTGGAGCGGGTCTCCTCTTTTTGTCCACCGGATTTTCATGCGGGCAGCTGCACGCGCAGGGAAAAAAGGGGGCGTCCCAAATGGGAGAAATTGTGAACCATGGCATCCACCCAGGGGACCCGGGGGGGGAGGGCAGAGGGAGAGGAGGGCGGGGGTCCTCCATAACCAAAAAAGGAGACGTCCCGAGACTTCTGAGTCCATTAATTAAAAGAATTTCGGCCCCGGGGAATAGGCTGGACCAAAACATCCTGGCAAGCCCCAGACAAAAGGAGCAAGTAGCGCCCAGAATCTTTTTGACCCCCTCCACGGCCCTTTAAATTTCGGTGGTTGCTAGGGAAAAATCTGATTAACCCGCAATTTGAAAGCAGAGTGCAAGCCAAAACTTCGAGACAAACTGAAACCCCGGGGGGTAGGATGATGTCCCCGGCAGGCCGTACAGGCGGAAAATAAGTATGAAGAAAAAGAGGGCAAGGCGAGGTGCGGAAAGGGAACCCGGGCAACGGAACAAAATGCAATATCTTAGAGAATCTACTGTAAGACCCAAATCCGGTGTTACCCGAAGGGGGAAGGTCGGTTATAAATTTCATCGCCCCCATGAGTCCAT
>JAODAL010029227.1:0-51970 GCA_025379985.1 Phyllomedusa bahiana | reverse complement strand
TTTTGCAGCAATGAAATACACCAACAGTTACTAAAAATTTCTGTACCAATTTAATACAAAGGTGTGCTCTTGAACAAAACTGGGCCGCTCCAAATTTCAATAACAGCTATAGAAAAAGTTAACAGATAAAAAAAAAGTGGTTTTGCATGAATTAAATTACACCATCATTACTAAATATTTTTGTATCCAAATTTAAGTGCAAGGTTGCCTCTTTGAACAAAAATTGGCTGCACCAAGTGCAATACACATATATTAAGAAGTTATACAGCATACACAAAAGTGTTATGCACCAATGAAATACATCACCAAACATACTAGAAAATTCTGTATCCAAATTTACGTACTAGGTGCTCCTTGACAAATACTTGCGGACTGGGCCGCTCATCAAAGTGTCAATACAACTATTTAAAAGAGATCGAGAAACTTGAACACATCGCGATATACAAAAGTGGTCTCTTTTGCGCTACCATGAAATACACCAACAGTTACAAGAAAAATATTTCTGTATCTCAAATTAAAGTGCAAAGGTGTCTTTGAACAAAACTGGTGGCCGCTCCAAAGTGCAATACAGCTATTTAAAAGTTATAACGGATAACAAAAAGGTTGTTTTTGCACTCAATGA
Source organism: Phyllomedusa bahiana (assembly GCA_025379985.1). Lineage (NCBI taxonomy): Eukaryota > Metazoa > Chordata > Amphibia > Anura > Hylidae > Phyllomedusa > Phyllomedusa bahiana. The sequence continues at coordinate 51,348 of JAODAL010029227.1, read as the reverse complement.
AATACACTAACATTACGTAGCAAATTTCTTTCTGTATCCAAATTTAAGTACAGGTGGCACTCTACAAATCAGGGGCCGCACCAAAGTTGCAATACAGCTATATTAAAAAGTTATAACGATAACAAAAGGTGGTTTTGCACCAATTAAATATACCAACATTACTAGAAAATTTCTGTAGCCACAATTTAATACAAGTGGCTCTTTGAACAAAACTGGGGCCGCTCCAAAGTGCAAATACATCTATTAAGAAGTTAACGTATAGTAAAAGTAGGTTTAGCATGCAAGTAAATACACCAACAGTTTCTAGAAAATTTCTGTAATCCAAATTTAAGTACAAGGTGGCTCTTTGAACAAAACTGGCGTGCACAAAATGGAAAAGAGACAATTTCACCTCAGGTGCGAAGTGTGCAGGCCAAGAAAGTAGGTAAAAAAGAGCCATTTCATCAATGCAAGTTCCAAAGCAAATCTGATCTTCAGCAATATCTAACTAAATAAGAACTGAAATTCTCTAATCTAACCTATAATCTAATGTTCACTACCTTAATAGCTTAGTTCTGTATAAATAAAGAGAAGAACTGTGTCTCTGAGCTGAGCGTTATGTAGAGACATGCACAATGTCTTGCATCTATGATAAGACACTGAAACACGATACTAACAGGAAATGCTGTCTAAGCAAAAACGATTCAAGTGATTTGTTCCACCAATGAACAACCATAAACATCAAGTCCATGACGATGCACACCCAGCACAGCGATGCACTATAAGCGACTGAACAGCTGATTTGCTGGCCACCAAAATACAGGAAGCTCCGAAAATGCGCGATAATGTCTAATAGATTATTCTGCAGATTGTCACCTAAAAATTGCGTGATCGAAATTTCCCCGATCAGCCAAAATCGTAGACTGCGATTTCATTCAACTTTGTCGATTATAATCGCTCATCCCTAAAATGTGACCCATTCAGCGGAAGTGCCTGCCTTTCCTAGCATTCAAAAGGACAGTAAACAATTATATTAGATATAAGCAAATGTCTAGAAATGACCAAATTTGAACATCCGGTGATGTGCAGCAAAACAATTATTTAAAAGGTCACCGTCTACCAATCAGAAGTTTGATTATTAAAGAAGTTTTGTTTATTAAAGGGTAACCAATAGTACTGTATTATGAATAAATGAATCCAATGATTGTCCTAGTTAAAATATGAAGTAATGATGATTCTGTTACTGTTACCACATCTCTGAGCACCTGCATAAAAATCTGTGTTTGTGAACTTAAATAAAGAGAAAGAAGGAATATGAATCTGCATCATGTCAGGTGTCATTTTTCCGGACAAAACAGGAATTTAGAAACCGATACAACGAGGGTTAAGGTGAATTTTCAGCCTTAACACCATCCATAAATAATGGATGGAAGAGAAAAGAAGTCATAGGGGAAGCTTCTGAGCATAAAGCGGATTTTGTATAAAATTTTTTCTAAATATTCCTAGTAAGTGTCATTGAGTGCAGTAAGAGACATAGTAGCCCAAAGAAGGGAGTTAGGGTGAATGGGGGCCAACCACAACTTGTCAATCTACATCCATGTTGAGTAAGCAAAAGGTGCAGACCAAGACTGGATAGTTTGCAATTAAGCAGCCCAGTAATATTTAATAATATCTGGTACTTGAAGTCCCTCATTCAATCTACTCTGTAATAATATGCTTCTGGGAATGCTGTGCCTTTGGCGACCCCAAATAAAGTGAATCAGATCTGATTGTATGGATCTAAGTGTTGTCATAGGGACACAAATGGGTAACGTCTTAAAGAGATACATTAAAGAGGATGTATTGCTTCATCAGTTCGTGTGTTTCATTTGTATTTTCAGTTTCTCAGCTCTGAAATCCAGGGGCGTTTCTTCCCCTCCCAGCTGGGTGTTTCTTAACTGAAGGGGGATGACCTAATTCTCCCCCTTCACTGTTCATGCTCGCTCCCGAGTCAGTGTGCTCTACCTCCCCCTCTCTGTCTGAGTCCACATGTCACTGTGTCGTTCCTCTCCCTATGAAGTCTTATTTTGTTTACATACCACAGCCCTGCATTCAGTCTAGACAGTCTTCTATGAACTCAGACCACTGATATCTTCTCTTCTCACAGCTGGAGGTTTGTTACAGTTGAATCCAGTCTTCTATTAACTCATCCAGAGCAGCACAGATCTGTCTCCCTTCTATGTTTACATGCAGCAGCATTAGGCACCGAGGCACAATACTGCTGTTTTCTGATTGTAGAAGCAGCTGCAGTGTTACTGTGGAGCTGCTGGCTGTGCAGAGTGAAATTGTTGCTGGCCCCTTATTCTGAGTCAGGGAGGCAGGAATGCACACTCCCGTGAATGCGACCGGAGGCCAGACAGAATGTAAATTAGTAGAGCCGTCAGCCAATGAAATAAAAGGAGGTTGAATCCGACCGGCACTGGGAAACAGTGTTTGCACAAAACGAAGATAAGGGAGACAGTGAAAATAAGACAGCTTTGCAAATAACATCCAATTGCAAAGTTGCTTGTTTTCACTGTCCTCTTATTCTGAAGACCATTTAAGTAATGAACAACCCTTTAACATGTTGTATTTTTTTGTCACGTGAGTCTTTAAGTGTAATATGGGGGGTTGTTCATTTTCCCAACCTACCTTTTCATGGAGATACAGCCAAATGACGCCGGTCTGAGGAAGGAGGAGTTTCCTCTGATGGGCGTGTGGCTGTTCATACGGTTGCTGTTCAAAAAAAAGCTCCGTGCCAATACAGTTTGGACATGTTTAAAAATTTTTTCTTATTATTTCCCATAAAGGATACAAAGATTGCAGAGATTGCTACAAATACCCCAAGGGGTTTTTACTTTTTTCTATACTTTAAGAATAAAAAGTTTATGTCCGGTTTTGTATGGCTAGTTTACAAAATGAATATTTTTGATATAAAGGAGTTTTGAATATAAAGGATTGTGTTTCAATTGCTTCTTGGATGTCACTCCCTGCTCCATTTCTTATCTGTAAAATAGAGATTGTTTACATTACTTACTGACAAGCTTTAACCCTTTTGTGCTCTGTAGCCTTGTGAACTGCTGTTTACAAACCTCCAGCACTCATTTTACTATCTGGGATTTTGCCATAAAAACATTTTAAAACCTATCCACGGGTAGGTAAATTCTAAACCGGAGGGTCCCATAGGAACAAATTAAGCCCCAATGCCCCAATAGAGAAATTGCACAGGTGCGTTCTGAAAAAAAATTGCTACACACCCAAACCATGTTTGCCCTAAAACTGGGGAGCAGATGGTTCAGTTTTTGATTGGGGAAACCCCCCTCAACGAATAGTAAGGAAATTTTATCAATTTTGGGTTTTAAGCCAGCATGGGCCCAATTAACCGTATAACTGCACTGTTTTTTAAACTCAATTTATGTGCAATTGTAACACTAAATCACCCCCCTTGTAGTAGGGTTGAGTGGTTGTTCTCTATTTTTTTCTTTAAAACCCCCCTTAGGCCTGTGGCTTTTTTACATATGGTGTGAAAATGGGTTCTTTTTCCCAAAGTGCAGTTTTTTTTTTACTAAGAATTTCCCACTTCATTGTAACATGGCGGCGGGATGGACGTTCCCCAGGCGCCGCCGCCGACATTTCCGGTTGGATCCCCTTGATCACCGCAGGGGGGTGGTAGCTGGGGGACCACGCCAGGGAGTGGGGGTCTAAGGGGGCCCCCGGTCTTCGCAAAACCCCCCGCCCAAACGGGATGGCTTGGGGTGGGACCCCCCGGTCACACCCCTACGTGGGTACGCTTTACACCGGGGTGCAAGACGGAACCAGGTGGTGGTCAGAACACCCCAAACCGGATACAGGAGGGTTAACGTACACATAGCCCCACATTATACGGTAGGACCTGGACGACAAACACATCAGGTACAGACCAGGGAACACGGCAGGAAAACAGGAGAGCACACAGGACAGAACACGGCAGGATACAGGAGACACAGACACGACGGACGGACGGCCAGGAGCTCAGATGACAAAGACACTGGACCAGCATTCTCAGGGGTTAAAGGCTCAAACAGCAGACCTGAGATGCTGGCAGGAGCTCAAGATGGGAAGCAGCTGGACACAGCAACAGACTGCAACAGACTGCAATGAACTGACCCAGAGTAGAGACAAGAACTTCCTCTTATAGCCAGAGGTCAGGGGTGAAGAGGAAGGTACACAGAACAGGAAACTATAAATAGGCAGGAAGCTGCCGCGTCCACGCCTTAGGAGGCACAGTGCACAGACAGGACCCAGGAAGCAACAAGACTGGACAGGACAGGCAAGTACATAGCAGAACACAGGCTGCTGGACCCCTGCACGGGGAGCCCCAGCAAGACATGGCAGGCACGGACAGGCCGACGGTCCAAGGCAGGGACCGCGGAAATGAACCTAAACAGTACCCCCCCCACAAAGCCCCCGCCTACCCCTCCAAATCACAGAAAGGCAATCCACATAGGCCAGGGGCCCCCAACTACAACGGGGGCAACCCCCAAACCAACAACAGGCAGTAAAATAGCCAGTAAAGGGAAAACCTAGAAACGGAGGTGCAGGGGAGGAACAAGCGGGGCACTAGGCAAAATGGGAGGGGAACCCAGGGCGGGCAGTAAGCCACCGGGGACTCAGAAGGCTCAGGGCGGGGACCGTAAGCCACGGGGACTCAGAAGCTCAGGGCGGGACCGTAACCACAGGGACTCAGAAGGCTCAGGGCGGGACCGTAAGCCACGGGGACTCAGAAGGCCCAGGGCCGGGACCGTAAGCCACGGGACTCAGAAGGCTCAGGGCGGGACCGTAAGCCACGGGGAACTCAGAAGGCTCGGGGCGGGACCGAAAAGCCACGGGGACTCAGAAGGCTCAGGGCGGGACCGTAACCACGGGACCAGAAAGGCTCAGGGCGGGACCGTAAGCCACGGGACTCAGAAGGCTCAGGGCGGGCCCCGTAAGCCACGGGGACTCAGAAGGCTCAGGGCGGACCGAAAGCCAGGGACTCAAAGGCACAGCGGACCGTAAGCACGGGGACTCAGAAGGCTCAGGCGGGACCGTAACCCCACGGGGACTCAGAAGGCTCAGGGCGGGACCGTAAGCCAGGGGGACTCAGAAGGCTCAGGCGGACCATGAGCTAGGCCAAACGTAAGCTCTGGGCTGGACCATGAGCTAGGCCAAACGTAAACTCTGGGCTGACCATGAGCTAGGCCAAACGTAAGCTCTGGGCTGGACCATGACTAGGCCAAACGTAAGCTCTGGGCTGGACCATGAGCTAGGCAACGGGTGCAGACGCTCTAGACAGGGCAGGGTCACCCCGGCGGGATCCATGGTCAGTTCATACTGTAACATGGCGGCGGCGATGGACGTATGCCTAGGCGCCGACCGCCGACATCCGGGTGTGGATCCTCTGTGAATCAACCGCAGGCGAGGTGGTAGCTGGAGGACCACGGCCGGGGAGGGGAGTCTAAGGGGCCCCTGGTCTTCGCCAGAGCCCCGCCGCAAAGCGGATGGACTTGGGCTGCGGGACCCCAGGTCACTACCCCTGATGTGGCTACCTGCGGTGACAGCCGGGGGGCAAGACAGGAATCCAGGTGGTGGAGTACAGGAACACGCACAACAGGATACAGGAGGGTTAAACGTACACATAGCACCACAGGATACGGCAGGAACTGACGGGTAACACATCAGGTACAGACCAGGGAACACGGCAGAACAGGAGAGCACATACAGGACAAGGAACACCACGGCAAAGATACAGAGACACAGACACGACGGACGGACGGCCAGAGCTCAGATGACAAAGACACAGACCAGCATCTCAGGTTAAAGGCTCCAACAGCAGACCTGAGATGCTGGCAGGAGCTCAAGATGGAGGCAAGCTGGAACACAGCCAACAGACTGCAATGAACTGACCCAGAGTAGAGACAAGAACTTCCTCTTATAGCCAGAGGTCAGGGGTGAAGAGGAAGGTACACAGAACAGGAAACTATAAATAGGCAGGAAGCTGCCGCGCGCGCACAGCCTTAGGAGGCACAGTGCACAGACAGGACCCAGGAAGCAACAAGACTGGACAGGACAAGCAAGTACATAGCAGAACACAGGCTGCTGGGACCCCTGCACAGGGAGCCCCAGCAGAGACATGGCAGGCACGGACAGGCCGACGGTCCAAGGCAGGGACCGCGGCATGAACCGTGACATTCATGGATAGGTGCATGAGTAATAGTTCCTCAGCAATCTGCAACTGTATAATTTCTCCCATGTGGCACTTGGCCTTATATTACCTCCTACTGGGAATGGTTTTATGTCTAGCCATTGAGCTGTGAGAATGGCCGTGTGTCTGTATTTTTAAGTTATTTGTAATATGCAACATATGAAGCGGTATAATTGTCTGATTTATGTTTGTTTATGTGTGTATATACTGAAATATGCCACAGAGGTAAAACTCCAAGTGAGGTGTGGGAACTTTTAACTCCTTAACTACCGCCCACCATCTTTTGACAGCGGGCATTTCAGGCCGTTCGTCTGCAGCGACATCTTCTGGTGCTGCTGCAGACATTGGAGTTTCTGGAGCCCGGCGCCGCAGCAGCGCTGAGAACGGGGCTGTACTACACAGCCTTGTTCCCAGCGCAGCTCCTGCGAGCGCCAGGGAGGGGGGGGGGGGAAACCTCCGCTCCCCGTTGCTTTAACCCTTTGATTTCCACAGTTCATCACCGCAGCACAATCAAAGGGTTTCCCTGCTCTGTCAGGTGATCGGGACTCCTGGTGACCCAACAACGCCCAGGGAACGGCTGCACAGTCAGCCCTGGGGACCTAGAGTAACTAGAGGGCTGTCTGTGTAACAAGCCAGTGATCAGGGCACACTGTGAGCTGCCCTGATCAATGCCTGTGTCAGACTGACACAGATTACAATGTATTAGCATATATGAATATATGAATATGCTAATACATTACTAAGTGTAAAAAAAAAAAAAAGTAACACAGTTATCCCTTCATGGGATTTTTTTAAAAAAAGTAAAAAACATAAAAAGTGTAAAAAAATAATAAAAAAATAATAAAATAAAAATAAATATTCAATAAAAAAATAATTGTGCATACATTACAGACACAAAAAAAAACCCTACACATATTAGGTATCCACATGACCGCAATAACCTGTAGAATTAATCTAACAAGTTATTAAGTGTGAAATGTGAACGGAGTCAAAAAAAAAAATTAAAAAAATAAACTTTTTTTAAAAAATTGAACAAGTGCACTTGAACTATTCCCCCATAAAGTACAACTCGTCTCGAATAAAACGAGGCTTCATACAACTGCGTCATTGAAAAAATAAAAAAGTTACAACTGTTGAAACGCAAGGAGGCAAAAACTAAAAAAAAGTTCTGGTCATTAACTACTTTTCAGGCGTGCTGCTTAAAGGGTTAAAGAAAAACTGAATTTGACAGAAATGTTCTAAGTAAAACTAAAGAACGCAGGGATCTTTTCTTTGATTTTTTGTAATCTTGTTGTCCAGCTCTTCCCTTCTGCAATAAGTATGACTCAGTTGGCCTTGTCAAAGGTGACAAACAGTAAGGCCTCGTTCACACGACGGATTTGGCCGCGGTTATGGCCGCGGATTCCGACGCGGTTTCCGTGGCCATAACCGCAGCCAAATCGCGCCTAGTTTATTAACATGGTTTCCTATGGGAAACCGCGTTAATATTCACACTGCGCGGTTTTGGCCACGGCTACGGGGCCGCGGCCAAACCCGCGCGTGTGAAGAACTCTCCTGTCAATTCCTGACAGCGAGTTCTCTGCGCGGTGGCCGTGCATTGCTGCCGCAGGCATTGCCGCGGGTGTCGCCGTGGGTAGTGCGCAGCTGGGACGCGGTTCTCGCCGCGGTTTTCCCCATGCTGTTCATTTGCATGGGGGCCAACCCTCGGCGCAAGCCGTGCCCCAAACCACGCCCCTCCCGCACCGAGACCACGCCCACGTCTCGCAAACCGCAAACCCGCTTCGGGAGACTCGAGTATGCGGCGCGGTCCGACGAGGTTCTGGCCGCGGCGAAACCCGCGGCCACAACCGTCGTGTGCACGAGGCCTAAGACGTGCTGTGTTGTCTGTTGCCACTCAGAGCGTAGCTTTCATTTCTTACACTGCTTTGTAAAATTGAAAGCTGATCTCTGATTGGTTGCTATGGGCAACAAAGACAGTTCTATTGTGAGACAGATCTGAAGAATGAGGCCCAATGAATCAGTTCCACCAGGAGTCTCCGTGTCAGTCAACTCAGGTTGCTTTACTGTATATTTATGTGTGACATAGTTATTGGTTTCTAATGTTGTATAATTTGGTATAATTTGGTATGAACTCTATTATCATCTCCAGCAAGACATACCAACCCTGGTAGCCTAGCCCAATGGCAGTCCGTGAGTAAAAGCAATATAAGCGTTTTACTACTCGTGTAGATATGAGGGTTCCACTACCTGGTTCATTTTGTCTTACATGGGATACATTTTGTTATCCTGTTTTTGGTTCATTGGTTTCATCACTTTTGTTCATTTCTCTTCCTGATCCATTTACAGGTGAAGTGTGTTGGAGTGGTGTGTAATCTCGGAGGGAGTTATTAGAATAATATTGCTATATTTATGGAGTACTGGCTCATAAATATCTATTTAGTATTCGTATTGTCATATTTTCTCTTCTCTGCGCCTTCAGAGATAGTGTAAGGTTTTGTAGGATTCAGATGGCGATCAGGGTCACCCTTATAGCTCTGCATAGGTCAGGATTTTTCAGTAGGGTACCTTAGTGTGAGTCTTATTGGCCTTTTTATACTGTCTATGAAAAGTTATGTTTTATTGCGTATGTAATTATAGGATAAACCCCTGTTGTGATTTTGTATGTATTTCTATTGTGGGCTGTGCCCTAATTTACCTTTTCATGTTTTTTTCCAATCTATTACATATTTGAAAAATTGGTTCTGTGATTAGGTATGAATTGTATTAAATGGTTTTCTCACCATGCTGTTTCACAAGAATTTTACACTCACTGTGTCTCTTCCTCAGGCTGTGGGTGGTTCTATAGCAGTAATTAGCATATCTAGCATCTCTGTAAGTAGCTGAGCCATTACACAAGTGCATAAGATGTTCTCTCTCTTCAGTAAACACAAGGTGTTGTGAGGACTGAAAGCAAGGGCTTGTCTGTAATCTTGTTAGAGATAATTAGTTTTTCACTGGAGTGAGGAAGTGAGCTCTGCCTGTCCATGGAGTGACTGACTGTCTGCTCTAAGCTCTCTCCTCTAATCAGATAATAGAGTTATGGTCTGGTAAGATAGGTTACCATGGAAATCTGTGTGCACTCAAAGCACATATAATGTCTGATCTCACGACTAATGTAAAATCTATTGTATTTAGAAAAAGTCTTACTTAAACCCTGTAACGACATCAGACCTACTGGTATATCCTAATGTTGTAAAGGGGCAATCCTGCTACATAGGCGGTGGGTCCCACCCACTAATTGCAGCTGATACCCGCCGGCAACAGCACAAAATGGAGCCAGTTCCATTTCGTGCTGCTTAACCCCGAAGTGATCGCGGCCACGGCATCTAAGTGAGTGCGAAACGGTGCCGATCGGGACCACCGCGGCAAGAAAGCGTCCATCGCTGACATGTTTTCTATTTTACTAATTCATTCTCCAGACAGGTAGTAGTAAGACCACAATCTGTGTACACCCTATTGCATTGTTCATACAATCGCACCCACTAGTGGTCTAGCACCCTAGGTGGAATCAATGATAAAGTAAAAAAAAAAACTTCCCGACGCAGCCTATTTATTTTTGACATATTCATTTTTCCCTCCCGACCTTCCCAGAGCCATAACTTTTTTATTTTTCCACCCACATATGAGGACTTTTATTTTGCAGGACAAGATGTTCTTTCTAATGCTATCATTCACTGCACTATAGAATATACTGAAAAACCGCCAAAAAATTCTAAATGGGGCAAAATGTGAAAAAACTAACCTGCGCCATGGTTGCGGGAGTTTTGTTTTCACACCGTTTAATCTTCAGTGTAGTTGATGCGTTATCTATGTTCTACAGGTTGATACAAATCCGGTAGTACCAAAGGTGTAGGGTTTTCATTATGATTTGGTACCGTAAAAAAATTCATTTCTAGTTTTTAAATTTGCGCCACAGCGGTATTTTTTTGCGAGAAATAACTTTTTTTTGTACTTCCACCTATGGACTTGAGTGAGGTCACATCTTTTGCGTATTTGAGTGTACCATTATTGGTACCATTTTGGGATAAATACGACTTATTTGGATCACTTTTATTCTAATATTTAGGTATTGTGACATGACCAAAAAAGCGCAATTTTTTTAGTTTGGAATTTTTTTCTTCTACAGTGTTCAGCATACGGGATAACTTATGTTATATTTTAATAGATCGGACTTTTATGGATGCGGCGATACCAGTTATGTCTTACCTTTTTATTATTTTTTTATTATTATTATTTGTAAAATGGCAAAAGTTGTTGATTTGAACTTTAATATTTTTTTATACTTTACATCATTATTTTTTTACTTAAACATTGAATCCCCCTCAGGTGCTTCACCAGTAGGGGGAGCCAATGTTAAACAGCCTATTGCATTGTATAAATAAGGCAATAGGGAGAACAAAGATGATGGTTTTACTACTTCCTGCCTGGGGCTCTGATCTCTGCCTTTAGCAGCAGGAGTCAGCTGTAACAACCGGCAACCGCTGTATATGAAGCGGGCCCAACGAGTGAGCCCGTTCCATACTCCCTAATAATGTCATGGTGGGTTAAGGGGTGAATAAAATAAAAACTTTTTTATTTTTTAAATTTGCACTGCAGCGCCATTTTCTGCGACCAATTACTGAAGCTGAAGTATAGTGGTACAAATTTGGGATACATGCCACTTTTGGATCACATTTTATTCCAATATTTGGGGATGCAAAATGACAAAAAAATCACAAAATTTTAGCATTGGGTATTTTTTTTTTTTATAGGTGTTCCCCGTAGAGGATAAATAATGTTATATCTTAATATACTGGAATTTTATGGACTTGGCAATACCAATTATGTTTAATTTTTTAATTCTTTTTATTATTTCATATGTTAAATAGCAACAGGAGGGGGCATGGCTTGCTTTCATGAAGTAAAGACATGGCTGACTTGAGCTCCTTCAGAATCTTGCTAAAGTCCTGACTTAAAATCTTTGCAAACGTGAGATACTAATTGGGAAGAAGCTGTGCTGAAGGCTCTTCTCGCAATATTGCCTCTGAAATTTTGCCATAAGAGACCTTAATCCCCTTGGTGCTGACTTGTGGTTATGAGGTGGTAGAGTAGTGACATCAGTGTCTTTCAGACTGCCACATGAAATTGAGCAAGCAGCGGCTTAGTGTCCCGGTGAGCCGATGCTGAGTGGCTGCAGAGTGACACCACAGGGATGTAGTGGCTGGCCTGCGGCCTTACCTAAAAACTGGTGCTGAGACAAGGACGGAGAGAAGTGTTGTCTCGCCGAGGCTGTGCTGGGGTTGAAGGGACTGCCCCAGACCTCATGACAGTGAACGGCACCTACTTCATGCAGTCAGTGAGAAGAGGCGGTTCCCTGACTTTCCCAGTTGCGTGGAGATAACTGCCTGTATACATAGGGGGAATTCTCAAGCGGCATGGGCTGGCATTGGCCCACTGAGTGGTGGGCAAGCTCCTACCTCACTACTCGGAGGAAGAGCAGCCTGTAACGTATAGTGTGGTCTCACTGTCAGAGGTATCCTGAATGTACCGGTGAGCAACGGCGCCTGGGGAGTGTGCTGTGCCGGAGTTCCTGAATCATCTGTAGAGGTGAGGTGCAGCGAGTGACTGGCAGGGCCCAGAGTCTGCACAAAGGTCTGTTAAGTCCCTTAAAGGAGAGAAGAGACTGGACATTGCCAACTAAGGGCTATTGAGAGGTGAACTGTGAGGCGGTGAACCATTACATCCATCAGGGGAGGGGAGAGTTTGTGACTTTGCCAGGTATGGGCTCTCAAGGAGCAGACTGGGATTTGGTTGACCTCTGTGGAGGTTGGAGTGTTAGAGTCCCAAGGATACACCCTGCTGACCTTCTGTGGTGCACTTTCACTGACCTCTCTGGGACACTGCAGTGCGTCTGTGGATGTTTTATTTGATCATTTGTCTCCTTGGCCCAGTGTTGTTCATTGTCACCCAACAAAATGTTATTTATTTCTTCTCTTTGGGACACTTTTACACCTTTTTTATTCTTATTGGGTCCCTCTTGTGCTCCTGTAGATGGGTCATAAAACTGGATCACAGCCCTCTTCTTCTTCCCAGAAGCATATGGGGATGAGTCAAACAGAGAAGGCCCCAGCTGAGGTTACTGCGTCTGGATAAGGATAAGATTACGGCAGCCATTGCTTCCTGTCAAGCAGCCTTTACGGTAAAGATTGACCATATACCGTCTGATATTACTTGGCTCTGTGTGAATACTGACAGAATCTGTGACAGAACGTCTGAGGCAGAGCAGAGCCTGGGGGCTGTGACTGAATCTGAAGGGCGAACGTGTTCCATGCACATGGAACTGATGGCCGACCAGTTCCTGACTGAACGATCTAAGGTGGCATTCGTGGTCAGTCTTCTGTCTGGGAGGCCTTGGCGTGGGCCACACCTCTCTGGGATAGGAGTGGCCCTCTGACAGCTAACCTGCAGGCTTTCCTGAAGAAATCCCGCAGCCTGTTTGAGGAACCTGCACGTTCGTCATCTGCCGAAACAGCGCTCCTGAATCTACGCCAAGGGGATTCCACAGCCGGAGACTACACGGTCCACTTCCATTCTCTGGCTTCGGAGCTATCCTGGAGCGATGCTGCCCTATGCGCCACATTTAAGAAGGGTCTTTCCAGTACGGTAAAAGATGCACTGGCTGCAAAAGACCGCCCGTCTTCCTTGAGTGAGCTAGTTCACCTTGCCACCCGCATTGACATATGTTTCGCCAAGAGACAGGAGGAGCTCCGTCAAGAGCGTGACTCGGCTCGGCCCCACCGCATACCTCGTCTGGCTCCTGTCTTCCAGGAAATCATATTAATTGATCTCTCGCTTCTACTGGTAGCCAGATCAAGCATGCAAGAGAATTTGTGGAATCTTGTACCACCTGTGCCCGTGACAAGACGCCTCGCCACAGATCGTCTGGTTTGCTGTAATCATTGCCGTCTCCCAGTTCTCCGTGGTCTTACGTGGCGATGGACTTCATCACCGACCTCCCTCCCTCCTCCAGCAATACTGCGATTTGGGTGGTCACGGATCAGTTTTCAAAGATGTCACACTGTTTCGTTGCCCGGTTTACTATCTGCTCCACGTCTCGCCACTCTCTTCTTCGAGCACACACGTTTGCATGAACTTCCACGGCACATCGTCTCAGACCGAGGGGTCCAGTTCGTTTCTAGGTTCTGATGCACACTCTGCTCCCGATTACAGGTGAAGTTGGACTCTTCCTCGGCATATCACCCGCAGTCTACCAGTCAGGTGGAGAGAGTCAACCAGGTCCTAGGTAGTTATTTGTGCCATTTTGTCTGGGCCCGACAGGATGATTGGTCTATTTTACTGCCTTGGACGGAATTTTCTTACAACTCCCTGGACTCAGAGTCTACTGCCACCTCTCCCTTCTATGTGTTCTATAGACATCCCCACCCACCACTCCCTCTGTCTTCTTCTTCCAAGGTTCCTGCGGTGGATGCCCTGGTCCGGGATATTACAACCATTTGGGAGCAGACTCGCCAGTCCCTACAGAGAGCAGCATTCCACACGAAGGCCCAGGCAAACAAGAAGAGGAGACCTGCTCCGACCTTTGCTCCTGTAGACAAGGTGAGGCTGTCTGCCAAGTACATCCGGCTTAAGATCCCCAGCTACAAACTAGGGCCGTTCGAGGTATTGGAGCGTATCAATCCGGTGGCCTATAAGCTCCGGCTTCCACCCACTATGCGGATCCCGAATTCTTTCCATTTCTAACTGCTGAAACCTTGTGTTCTTAACCGCTTCTCTCAGAAATTCGCCTCCCCTTCTCCTGAAGCTGAGGCCTCCTACCGGTTCATGGTGAAAGAGATCCTGGCCATGAAGACTATCAGAGGAAGACAACATTTCCTCATCGACTGGGAAGGATTCGGGCCAGAGGAACGATCTTAGGAGCTGGAGGATAACATCTTGGACCGTGACCTGGTGCTATGGTTTCTCTGATCCAGGAAGAAGAGGAGGCCTAAAGGGGGGGGGGGGGGGTACTGTTACGAGTGGCCCCGCAGCCCGCAGGCGAACTCGTCCATCTGTTAGTGTATAATTACCATGCCACGCTCCTGCTTCCGCGTGTCCTTCTGTCGGTCGGTACACGAGTCTCTCAGATTTAAAGGGCCAGCGCGCCGGTAATTGGTTGATTGCCGGCCGCTGACCCTATATAATGGTAACACCTCCAGCACGCATCCGACGAATCTTTAGTGCCACGTGCCTTTAGAGAAAGCGAGTGTTGAAGTGCGTTGCTGTCTTGCTATGTACCGACCCTTCGCTACATTTCTTGATTACGCCTGCCCTGACCTGCTTGCCCATCCCTGACTACGAGTTTGATGTCACAATTTGGTAACTCGCTGCACCTCGGCTGCCATCGCAAGCTAGTCGCGTCAGGGGTAGCGACCTGGTAGGACTCCCGCCGCAGCAAGTTCATCCTGCCTTGTGGCGGGCTCTGGTGAATAACGGGACCTACTTAGACTCCGCTCCCTGTCATGGCCGTTACCACCGCTTGTGGTGGTCCAGAGGATCCACTACTTCTGCCATTACATCCTAACGATAAAAATCATCATATGGAGTTAGCCTCATTGTGGTGAGGGATCGTTATAAGTGACAGGTATCAACTGACACAAACTAAATGGCTACATAAAATTTATTTCACCCCAGTGCACTTGGTTAGATGGGGAGACTGACTAGTAACCTTTGTACGAGATGTAACAGGGCACGTGGTACACTACTTCACATTATATGGGAGTGTCCCCTTGTATTTGCGAAAGGGAACAAGAATGGGAGAGCTCTTGATTTTCTGGCTAGAACACAGATGCCTGGTTTTGAGATTCATGGTTTGTTAAATGTGAACTTGGGCCTTCCAGGTGTGTGTGTGTGCCTGAGAACAGCTTGTTGGGTTTAGTTGAGGATCTTGTCCCAACTAAGTACAAGTGGAGACTGTACAGGTTGTTGATGTTTTGTGCTAGGAAATCTTTATTACTGAACTGGAAACCCTCATTGGTGGCATCTTATTAAAGGGGTTGTATGAGAAACCCAAAAATATAAGAACATATAGTGCAGTAATACTAAGGATAAGCAGTAAATATCTGTCACATTCCAGTGTGTAAACAACTTACAAACGTGGCTATATCACATATTATTGCCATGTTGGATCTTTCTCCTCACTGGGCGAGTGGGTGGAGTTACAGTTGCTAGGCGCGCTCTATAAAAACTACATGTCCCACAACAGCCTAATTGCCCCCAGCTGAGCTGTAAATTCTATATACTATATTCACACCAAATATATAAATATGTAATAAATATATATATATATATATATATATATATATATATATATATATATATATGTGTGTGTGTACATCCCTCAGTCTCCTTTCTACTCTGCAGAGCCATCCATCATACCACAAGTCTGTCAGACTAACTGAGCATGGCACCTGCACAGTGATGCCAGTCAGCATAACAAGGAAGTAACTCATAGTCTGCCCTACTTCCTGTAGGACAAGTTTCTGCACAGGAAGGAGCCCGGCGGCCATTTTTTTCTGTTATAATGATTATACACTAGACAAAACAAGCAGACTTTTCTATTTAAAGATATTTAGGAATTTTTTCATTAAGGCATGTAGTTTATGTATTTAGTTTTCTTCTTTTCCCGGAGAACTCCTTTAATGAGGTACTTCCTCTATTCAAACTCACTTATAAGTTCAAGGGGGTTCCTGACCAATTTATGGCTATATGGGGTAGGTGGTTGGATGCTCAGACGGTTTGAGTAGTTGTGGTGGGATAGGAGATCCGGGAACCAGAGGCAACTAGGTATGTGCGTGAGTGAGCGAGTAACTATGGGGGGTTGTTATTATGCATTCTATGTCACTGTTTTTCTTTGTTGTAGTTGCCTACTGATACAGGTTCTGTGCCATTTTCACCTTGTGTAGCCAAAATATAATATCTACTGTTAATTTGCTTTCGGGAAAAAACTCTATATATGTAATTAACTTGTCGTATGCATAGCACCTTGTAGTACAGTTGGGCTATAATAGATTGTGTTGAGTGTTTTACTGTTTTTACACTTGTAAAATGTACCAAAATAAAACCTTTAAAAAGAAATACCAACAGGAGGGTGTTTTAAGCCTTTACATTTTTAAAAATTATTTTTAAAACTTTTTTTTACTTGTACTTTTAGTCCCACAAGGATATTTGACCATTAAGGGGAGTGATCACTTGGACACTGTTCTGCAATATTAATTTGCATATCATTGTACAAAAATTATTCTCCTATTACACCATACCGAAGCCTAAATCTTCATTAGGCCCCCGACTGCAATGATACACGGTTGGCACTCCTGGATCTCATCATGGAGGGCAATTGGGCATTTAAGGGGTAAAGTGAGAGTTATATTTGACACCGACTACTAGTGGCAAGTCCCAGCTCTAATTAACAGCTGTTATGTGGTGCGTATGGAGGGGGCTCAGCATTTAGCTGATTTAACCGCTTGCCGAAATATGATGCATAATTACGTCATGATGTCGGTAAGGAGTTAAATCAGCAAATTCAAGATTGACTAAAGAATCAGTCAAAATATACTTGATCAGCAAACACAGAAATAAATGTGGTATATAACTTCCAAAATTGTAACACTGTGGCAAACCCCTGAAATCATTCCTACTGCCAATTCAAAATATGCCTGAATTTCAGCAAAGAGGAGGACTCCTTACTTTTAACATCCAGTAAGTATAGGGTTAATACCTGCTCATTGCATGAATGCTGGTAAGTTAACATTTACTGATACATAGACCTACTTGCACAAAACTGAAAGTAAAAGACTTTACAGGAGTATATAACAGATCAAAAGATTGAGTGACCTGCATTGCTGGAAGCAACAAGCTGTAGTGTAAGTAATATATATGTTATAGGATGCAATGTAATGTTCACAATATGTTTTTATCCGATTAGATTTCTTTGCTGTTCTTCTTTACTCCTTTTTCATACTCTCCCTCCTTTTATTACACCTCTGTATTTTCTCATTTTTGTTTCTGAGCTTAGTTTAAAGAATATAACGTTAAGTATGTGTTTATGAGAGGTTGTTCTCTCCTAAAGGCAAAGGGTTAAAAGAACATTCTAATCTGACTTCATAAATAGCAGAGAACAAAGCTTAGATAGAACCCGCTTTGCAGATGTGAAACCCCCACAGCAAATACTATTTAACAGAAGAAAAGTCAATGAAAATAAAAGTGTTCTTCATCTACATCTGCTACCACCTTTATGGCGGGGACTGTTACTTCTGAATTGTCTGTTGCCTAAGCAAATATTTACTCCCATTTGCGAAAGTATATTGTAGAATATGTTATACATACTGTAAAACAGTTTGCTTACTATAGATGAAAGCAGTAAAGTGCAATATAAATTTAGATGACTGAATAGTGTTATGTATAATAATAATGTTAATAATAATATATTTATTTGATATTTATTTGCACAGTTGACCAAAGTCAGAGCATAAGGATATTTATTTCTAAGACCTGAGATTGTATTTCTAAATAAGGGAGCAATAGAAACTACAAATATTGTAGCACTATACACGTTTATTGACTGTACATAATAAATCCCTACTTTTTAAATATTATATAGGCAACTCTATATAGAGGACAAAGATACATAGAAAGCAGGAGCCATGCCACTGGAGGTAAGTGAAGGTGAAGCTTTTTCTACACGTCAGTGTCACTATGGTATACACAGGCATCATTTCAGTCTAAAACATGTAATCTATTACCCAACATATACAACAGGTGAAATATGTATTGAACATTTCCCACATTTTCTAAATAAATATATTTCTAAAGGTGTTATTGACATAAAATTATCAGATGTCAGTAACAATCCATCCAATCCACACAGCCAAATAAATCAAACCATGGATGTCCATAAATTAAATGTGTAATAATTGAGAAATGACACAGAGAAAAAGTATTGAACACATGAAGAGAGGTGCAAAAATCCATGGAGAGCCTTGACACCAGCTGAAATATATGAGTAATTAGAAAGTAATCCTCCCACTTAGTGAAAAATAATATCAGCTAGTTCAACTGATGGCCGATAAAAAGGTATCTCAAGGTGCCACACAAGAAACATCTCATGATGGTTAAAATTAGTGAGCTGTCTCAAGACCTTCACAACCTTATTGTTGCAAAATATACTGATGGCATTGGTTACAGAAGAATTTCTAAACCACTGAAGGTTCCAGTGAGCACTATCGAGGCCATAATCCAGAAGTGGAAAGAAATCATTTCACCTTAAACTGGCTATGACCAGATGCTTCCCCCAAGATTTCAGACAGAGAAGTGAAAAGAAGAGTTGTCCAAGAGCCAAGGATCACCTTTGGAGAGCTACAGAAAGATCTGGAAGCAGCAGGTACAATTGTTTCAAAGTAAACAATAGCTAATGCACTCAACCTCCATGGCCTGTATGCACACTCACCATGAAAGACTGCATTCCTGAAAAAAGCATGTTCAAACATGTTTAAAGTTTGTTCAGCAATATTAAGACAGGCCTGTGAAATACTGGGAGAATATAGACTGGTCAAATGAGACCAAAATTGAACTCTTTGGATGCCATAATACAAATAATGTTAATAATAGTAATGTTTGGAGGCCAAAAGCACTGCAAATCACCCCAAAGACACCATACCACCAGTGAAGTTTGGAGGTGGGAACATCAAGTGGGGCTTCAGCATACAGCACTGGTAAACTTCATATAATTGAAGGAAGGATGAATAGACAAATGTACCGAGACATTCTTGATAAAAATCTGCTGCTATCTAGCAGGTTGATGAAGATGAAACAAGGGTGGACATTTCAGTAAGCAATGATCACAAACACACAGCCAAGGAAACTCTCAATTGGTTTCAGAGAAGGAGAATAAAGCTACTGGAATGGCCCAGCCAATCACCTGACCTGAATCCAATAGAAAATCTATGGAAGGAACTAAAGCTCAGAGTTTATAGGAGGAGCCCACAGAACCTTCATGATTTGAAGAGTGTTTGTGTGGAAGAATGGGCCACACCCCACCTGAGCAATGCATGTGGCTAGTTTCTCCATACAGAAGGCATCTTGTCATTACCAACAAAGGCTTTTGTGCAAAGCATTAAAAACATTTCAGTAAGCGTGTTCAATACTTTTTCACGGTATGATTTCTTATTATTACATATAACTTAATTTATGGACATCTATGGTGTTATTTCTTTGCATGTGTAGATCAGATGGCTTGTTACCGACATCTGATGAGAATTTCATGTCAATAGCACCTTTAGAAATGTATTCACTTAGAAAATTGGTGACTTGTTATACTTATTCCACCTGCTGTATCTACAGAAATGCCTGTACAAAATGCTGCCCAAAATGATCCCATACGTGCCAGGTACAGCACTCATAGGTCACGGCACCACAACACCCTTAACAGAGTTGAAACAGCATTTTACCAATTTCAACTTTGTGACATCCTGGTACCAGATGTTAAGATAATTGCCTGAATTGAAGAAAAAAGATGAAATAGATCTAAATGATCTCCAAATACACCTTGAGGGTTTTATAGTGTTCTGTAACATGCAACCTGTCACGTACACACTCACCAGCATGTGAAGTGGGGGCCACTGTAACAGAGTTTATTTATTTTCACTCAATTCTATTAGCATTCACCTCTCACTTACTCACTTTGCAAATCGAGCATAAATCACTACCCAAAACAGTTCCAGCCCCCCCAAAAAACTACGTTGCCACCACCCTCCTCAATAATCAAAAAGAAAAAGGGAAATCAGAGGGAAGGGCTCTGATCTAAAAACACACTTACCAACGCTTACAAGGTTACCTCACTGCTCTCCAGCAGCTACAGGGTTTAAGGCACTTCTTCAAGGTTATGGGTTCTTACAGCAAGCAAGAACTATTTTTATTAATTTTAATATGTAATAGTAAAAGGTACAGTGCTTACATAAAAAATACAATAAAATGAATATGATATATGTACATCAGTAATTAAAATAAAAGGGCGAAAACAGAAAATTCCTAACAATTACAATGGTAAGTGTTCAGGTCCTGGGGCATGGAAGAAATGGAACACAGTTCAATCAGAAATTGAGCCCCAAACTATGTACAATTATTTGAGCCTCGACAATGTGTCTTATAGACCACTCAGCCATCTCAGGTTTCCAAACCTTCCATCAGCTAATTATGATAATTAGGCTGTACCTGACTGGCTGGGGATATGATGAAGGGGCGGACACCTCATCCTTAATGAGGATTGTTGCTCACTTTGCCCACTAGATGGCATCCACAGGCTTTTCTTCAGTTTGGACAGGTCAGTTGAACCCTGACCTTTCTATGACCAGTGTTTATGGCTCGGGACAGGTCAGGAGGTCACAACTAGTATGATAAGGTTGTGGCCTTCCATTATATCCTAGTGAAGCTGGCCATAAAATTCCAAAAAAAGAGCTGCTTAGCAGATACAGCACTGGGCTATTGTTTTGGACAGCGGTAGTGGATCCGCTGGACCACCGCAAGCGATGGTATAAGCCACGCCAGGGAGCGGAGTCTAAGTAGGTCCCGGTTTTAATCAGAGCCCGCCGCAAAGTGGGATGGACTTTCTGCGGCGGGAGTCTACCAGGTCGCTTCCACTGACGTGACTTGCTTGCGGTGGCAGCCAAGGGTGAGCGTGGTACAGAATCGTCAGGCGTAGGCGTAGTCGTGGACACGCGAGAAGGTCAGGGCAGACGGCAAGGTTCGTGGTCAATAAACGTAACAAGAATATCAGGGCTGGCGGCAATGGTTTGTGGTCAATAAACGTAGCACAAGGGTCAATACACCGAAGACACTAGAACGCACTTCCAACGCTTTCTCTATAGGCAATGGGCACAATAGATCCGGCGCGGAAGTGCCGGGGCGGTAACCTTATATAGGACCAGCGGCCGGCAATAAACCAATTACCGGCGCGCTGGCCCTTTAAATCTCAAAGAACTGCCGCGCGCGCACTAGGGGGCGCTTGCGCGCACGGCAGCCGGCAAAGAGCCGCACGGGGACAGGAGCGTGGCCAGGTAAGTCCTGGCTATCGGGGACGCGAACCGCGCGCCGCCCGCTCCCGGAGCGGGGGGGCATGGACGGGACACGGATGTGCCTGCAGCCCGACCCATGGCTGCGGGACCACCTGTGACAGTTATGTAAACAAGGGGGTAAGAGGAATTGTTTTAAGGGCTATGTGATATTCTACAGGCCAGGGCTACAAATTCCATTTCCAAAGGGGGGGTGGAGGACAGTACCCCCACCCCTCTAGGCCTCCCCCTCTTTCTTGAAAAAAGAAATTTCTTCAGGAGGTCACGATTCAAGATGCTCTCCTCCGGCCCGAATCCTTCTCAATCAATGAAGAAATATCGCTTCCCTCTGATAGACTTCATAGCCAGAATCTCTTTCACCGTGAACACGCTGGAGGCCTCCGCTTCAGGGGGGGGGAGGCAACTTTCCGAGAGAAGCGATTGAGCACCACAGGCTTCAGCAGGGAGACATGGAAAGAATTCAGGATACGTATGGTAGGAGGGAGCCGGAGTTTATAGGCCACCGGATTGATCCGCTGTAACACCCAGGGCTGCCATCAGAAATGTTGGGGCCCCATACAGCTGAAGCGTCTGGGCCCTCCCCCCCCCCCCCACTGCGTCCACTCCCCCTGGCCGAATAAAATCCCCCAGGCTGTGTGGTGGGACCCCCTTTGCCCACCAAATCCCCCAGGCTGTATATGTGGTGGGGGGCCCCCCTTTGCCCACCAATCCCCCTGCCTGTGTGCACGTGTGAGGGCCCCCTCCTCCCTGTGTGTGTGGGGGAGGAAAGGGCCTTCTCATGTACCCACATGGCCCAGGAGTAGAAGGGGGCCAGGACCCCCCACCACATATACAGCCTGAGGGGAAAAGGGGGTCCCACCACACAGCCTGGGGGATTTGGTGGGCAAAGGGGGCCCCAACACACAGCCTGGGGGATTTGTTGGGCAAAGGGGGGCCCCACCACACAGTCTGGGGGATTTGGTGGGCAAAGGTGGGCCCCAACACACAGCCTGGGGGATTTGGTGGGCAAAGGGGGGCCCCAACACACAGCCTGGGGGATTTGGTGGGCAAAGGGGGGCCCCAACACACAGCCTGGGGGATTTGGTGGGCAAAGGGGCCACAGTCATTATGGCTGCCGGGCTAGATGGGGACGGGGTAGCCAGGGCGGCACCGCTACTGCTGAGAGAGGAGGTGCCGGCTCCTGACACAGCTGCCTGCGCTCCAGAATTCTTTACTTACATGCCTGCCTGCCTGCGCGCTGACTGTAGCCGGAGTCGGGACGAGACCTCCTCTCTCTGTCTCCACCGTAGCTGAGGTGTGTGCAGCGGCGGGATGCAGAACAATTTGAATTTGTGAGGCTCCGCCCCAAGGGGCGGGGCCTCGCAGATTAAAATTATTCCGCATTCCGCCCACAGACAGAGGGGGAGGGCCCAGCTCCGGCTACAGCGGCAGCGCGCAGGAAGGCATGTAAGTAAAGAATTCTGGAGCGCAGGCGCAGCGCTAGCGGAGCCGACTGCGCGGGCCCCCTCTCATAGTCCCAGCACCGCCCCGCTCTGGTCCGCCCAGCCTTTTGGATTAGCGGCGGAGCGCAGCGGTAGCTGTGCCGGGGCTCGGGCCGGCCCCTACCACCACCGCAGTCCCGCACTTGCAGTCCCTGCTCCTGCCGACAGTCACCGGCCGCCACATGGCGGCGGGCCCTGTGTAGAGTACGGCGCTCGGCTGCGCCGTACTCTACTGTGCATTGTGAAATAAGCGGGCCTGCTTGAAGCGGGCCCCTTATGTCTCCGGGCCGCGTACAGGAGTACGGGTTGTACCCCCTGTACGGCGGCCCTGGTAACACCTCAAATGGCCCTAGGAACCGTGGACCTAGTTTATAGCTTGGTATCTTGACCCGGATGTACCTGGCTGACAGCCACACCTTATCTCCTGGAGCAAAAGTTGGGTCCGGTCTCCTCTTCTTGTCCGCCTGGGACTTCATGCGGACGGTAGTTTGTTGAAGAGACTGGCGAGTCTGCTACCAAATGTCAGTCATGTCCCGGACCAGGTTGTCCAACGCAGGAACCTCAGAGGCAGAAGGCAGAGGGAGGGGTGGGTGGGGATGCAGTCCATAGACAATATAAAAGGGTGAAGATCCCGTAGATTCAGAGTCCAGGGAGTTATGAGAGAATTCAGCCCAGGGCAACAGGCCGGACCAGTTGTCTTGACAGGCCGAGACGAAGTGGCGAAGATACGTGCCAAGGATTTGATTGATTCTCTCCGCCTGACCATTGGAGTGCGGGTGGTAAGCCGAGGAAAAGTCCAATTTTACTTGTAACTGGGAGCAGAGGGCACGCCAGAACCTGGAGACGAACTGGACCCCGTAGTCCGAGACGTTGTGACGTGTGAGGCCGTGTAGCCTGAAGATGTGCTCGAAGAAGAGAGTGGCGAGCCGAGGAGCGGAGGCAGACCTGGCAACGGGACAAAGTGTGCCATCTTAGAAAAGCGGTCTGCGACCACCCAAATAACAGTATTACCGGAGGATAGAGGAAGGTCGGTGATAAAATCCATAGACACCTGGGACCATGGGGACTTCGGTGTGGGCAAGGGATGCAGAAGACCGGATGGGCTGCGACGGGGCGTTTTATCCCGGGCACAGGTGGTACAGGCTTCCACAAACTCCCTTGTGTCCCTTGTAAGCGTCGGCCACCAGTAGAAGCGGGAGATCAGCAGATAAGTTTTTCGAGCACCAGGTGCCTGGCCACCAGGGAACAATGTCCCCATTTTAAAATCCTCCTCCGGAGAGCCGGACGCTCGTAAGTCTTCCCCTGAGGAATCCGTTGGAGGTCAACCGGAGCAACATGAACCAAACGTTCTGGGGGTATAATATGTTAAGGACCAGGGTCTTCTCCTATAGTATCGGAGGTGCGGGAGAGGGCGTCAGCCTTGATGTTTTTCGCTGCTGGGCGGAAGTGAATCCGGAAGTCAAAACGTGAAAAGAACAGTGACCACCTGGCCTGGCGAGGATTTATACGTTGGGCCGACTGGAGGTACAGGAGGTTTTTATGGTCAGTGTAGACATCAATTGGATGACGAGCCCCTTCCAGGAGGTGGCGCCATTCCTCCAGGGCTAGCTTAATAGCTAATAATTCCCGGTCCCCGATGGCGTAATTCCTCTCGGCCGGAGAGAAGGTCTTGGAGAAGAATCTGCACGTGAGAGTTCTGCCCTTGGCCCCTTTTTGCATGAGCACCGCCCCAGCCCCCACAGAGGAGGCGTCCACCTCCAAAGCGAAAGGTTTCTCTGGGTCCGGGCGAGACAGGATGGGTGCAGAGGCAAAAGCCGACTTGAGCTCCGAAAATGCCTTTTCGGACGCTTGTGACCAGAGTTTCGGGTTGGCGTTCTTCTTAGTGAGGGCCACGATCGGTGCCACCAATGTAGAAAAATGGGGAATAAATTGCCGATAGTAATTAGTGAACCCCAAGAAGCGCTGTATGGCCCGAAGTCCCGTAGGTCGAGGCCACTGCAGAACGGCCGATAACTTCACTGGATCCATCTGAAGACCCTTATCCGAGACGATATAACCCAGGAATGGAAGGCTCGTCCGGTGAAAAAGGCATTTCTCCAACTTGGCGTAAAGCCGGTTGCTGCGGAGACGACTCAGTACCTGGCGTACCTGCAACCGATGGGTTTGAGGATCAGGAGAAAAAAATCAAGATGTCGTCCAAGTAGATGATGACACAGGAGTAGAGGAGGTCTCTAAAGATGTCATTGACGAATTCCTGAAAGACGGCTGGGGCGTTGCATAGCCCAAAAGGCATCACCAAGTATTCAAAGTGCCCGTCACGCGTGTTAAAGGCCGTCTTCCATTCATCGCCCTCTCGAATTCTAATGAGGTTATATGCTCCACGCAGATCTAGTTTAGAAAAGAACTTGGCTCCCCGGAGCCAGTCAAAGAGTTCCGAAATTAGAGGTAACGGATAACGGTTCTTCACGGTGATTTTATTAAGGCCTCGGTAATCGATGCAGGGGCGTAGAGAACCATCCTTTTTCTCAACAAAGAAGAAACCGGCTCCGGCTGGGGATGAGGACTTGCGAATAAAGCCCTTCTTCAAGTTCTCTTGTATATAGGCCGACATGGCCAGAGTCTCTGGTACGGACAAAGGATAGACCCTCCCCCGAGGAGGACTGGTCCCGGGAAGAAGGTCAATCGGACAGTCATAGGGCCGATGGGGCGGCAGCGTCTCGGCCTCCTTCTCCGAAAACACATCAGCGAAGTCCTGGTACTCCGTTGGTAGACCTGGCAGAGGTTTGGGAGATGACTGCAGAGGGATGGCACGCACCGGGCGGGGTGCGACCAGACAGTGACCCAGGCAATCCGGTCCCCAACGCAAGACCTCTCTGGTCTTCCAGTCGAGCGTAGGGGCATGACGTTGCAGCCATGGAAGCCCCAAGAGGATCGCCGACGAAGACCTCAGTAGCACGTGGAAGGCAATCTTCTCCTTGTGCAGGGCCCCCACCTGGAGGGACACCGGCCTGGTGATGTACAGAATGGAATCGCTCAGAAGTTCCCCACTGACTGAAGAAATCACCAGGGGTTTTTCCAGCTGGACCAGCGGCAGACAATATCGAGATACCAGGGAGGCATGGATAAAGTTCCCGGCAGACCCAGAATCCAGGAAGGCAGGGGCCTGAAATGAGAGGCCAGCGTCCATAGTGACTCTTACCGGTATTGTCAAACGTGGAGCGGGAGAATTAGCACCTAGGGACGGCTCTCCCACGGGACCTAGTCGAGGCAGCCGACGGGGATGTACTACGTCTCGTTCCTGGCGGAGCTCCTCCTGTATCTCGGCGAAGCGAACATATATGCGAGTAGCCAGATGAATAAGTTCACTCAGAGAGGACAGAAGGTCTCTGGCGGCCAGTGCATCCTTCACCCTGCTGGATAACCCCTTTGTAAAGGTGGCGCAGAGGGCTGCGCTATTCCAGGATAACTCTGAGGTCAGAGTACGGAATAGTACAGCATAGTTTCCCACGGAGGAGTAACCCTGGCGAAGATTCAGGAGCGCCGTCTCGGCAGAAGACGCACGAGCTGGTTCCTCGAAGATGCTACGAAATTCCTGGAGGAAGGCCGTAGGTCTGCAGTCACTGGGTCACTTCTATCCCAGAGAGATGTTGCCCAAGCCAGAGCCTTTCCGGAAAGTAGTCTGACCATGAATGCCACTTTTGCCCTTTCTGTGGGAAACTGATCAGCCATCAGCTCGACGTGCATGAAGCACTGGGTGATGAAACCCCTGCAAAGCTTCGGGTCCCCGTCAAACTTAGATGGTAGAGGAAGTCGAAGATTGGGGCCAACCGTAGCCAACAGAATGGGGAGCGTAGAAGGAACCACAGAAGGAGGTGGCGGCTGCTGCTGAGACGTGAGGAGCTGTTGTGCCAAGTCGGACAGCTGATCCAACTGCTGTGCCTGTTGCGAAATCTGCTGCGACTGCTGGGCAATGACGGACATGATACTGGGCAGAGGCACCTTGGCGGGATCCATGGCCGGATCTAACTGTTACGGACAGCGGTAGTGGATCCGCTGGACCACCGCAAACAATGGTATAAGCCATGCCAGAGAGCGGAGTCAAAGTAGGTCCCGGTTTTCACCAGAGCACTAGGGGGCGCTCGCGCACACGGCAGCCGGCAGAGAGCCGCACGGGGACAGGAGCGTGGCCAGGTAAGTCCTGGCTATCGGGGAAGCGAGTGCGCCCCCGACCCGACATGCGGACCGCGGCGCCGCCCGCTCCCGGAGCGAGGGGGGCATGGACGGGACACGGGTGTGCCCGCAGCCCGACCCACGGCTGCGGGACCACCTGTGACAGTTATGTAAACAAGGGGGTACATTTCCAAGGGGGGGTGGAGGTCTTATAAGCCACAGAAATATATGGCATACACAATACATGCATGGCTACAGCAATACAGAATACACATCACTTCTAGTGTACTACATTACACAACCTAATAGTAGAAAACTTACAGGGTCCAATCATGCATAGATGCCGTATAATGATTACTGCACACGTTTTAGTCTCAGCCGTTAGGAGTACCTTCTTAGACTCCTCATAGTTACCACAAACACACATAGGGCTATATATAGACAAGACGTTTCTTTACTTCATAATTTAACACAGCTAGGCAGCACGTAGCTGCACTCCATGATGATCGGCTTCTTATGTCTACATTTGGACTAAAGGAGAAAGCATCAGCTAAGTACTGCCACGTTTTTATGTGTTTACATTGTGAAAACTTACAGGGCCCTGTGCACTTGTTTGGCATATCCACTACTAGATGTACAGATACAGACGTCCCTTAAGTTACAATGACCTCAGGATACAATATTTTCAGCATACAATGGTCTTATCCGGGACATTGTATGTTGATTGTGGTTTCAACATACAATGTCACAGACACTGCTGATCTGTGGCTCATGTAATTGACTGGTAGATCCACTCAATTATCATGAACATTTTACATGATCAATGCATGTAGTTATTGGCCGGCTAGCAGCGCCTCTCTATAGTACAGTGAGGTACTACATGGTATGTTCTGATAGTTACCTGTACCAGCATGAGTGGCTCCTTTGGTTAAAGCTCCATTTTCTTTCTTTCTGGTACGTTGGGCCTTATTTATTAAAATAAGGGTATGTTCACACGGCTTATAGCCGCGAACAATTGACATGTCAATTCTCCCCCGCGCGTACAATACGATCGTATTGTACGCGCAGGAAGACGAAGAGTAATCCATAGCTCTCTATGAAAGCTATGAATTACTGTAATTGCCAAAATTACGGTAATCCATAGCTCTCATAGAGAACTATGGATTACACCTCCTCTCTCCGCTCATACAATACAATCGTATTGTACGAGCGGGGAGATAAGTGACATGTCAATTATTTGCGGCAAATACGCGCCGCGAGTAATGCATCTCAACGGGGCTGGAGGGCTGCCGGCCCCCCTGCGCCGCGGGAGTATACACGTATTAGCGCGACTCCCAAAGCACCTGTACGCGTACTGTACGCTCCGCAATTACGCCGTGTGAACATAGCCTAAGGCTGTCTGTATTGGCCTTAGCAACCATTAGAGCAGTTTAGGAAATTAAAGCTGAGCTTTGATTTGTTGCTATTAGCAGCACAGACAGTCTTACTATTTTTGATCAATAAGGTCCATTGTACAGTATATAAAGTAAATTACCCAAAGAAGCTCCTATCCCTAAAAAAGAAAGTGATTTCCAACTTCCAGCAGCTCTTTCTGATGTTATATGCAAGGACGTGTGTTATCTGTATTGGTTGTTTGCTTAATTTTATTTATGGTCAGTGATATTTTTGGGTTTTGGAACAAATTACCAGCTTTTCGGAGAGTTACGGTTTCAGCATACAATGGTCGTCCTGGAACCAATTAATATTGTATATTGAATTACTTGCAGATATCAGGACGCTTTCTGTTAAATGCTACACTGACATCTTAAGGGATTGAAGCAACAGAAAATTATATTACATTTAAATCAAGTTTTTATTGTGAACAGATTAAACAGATAAGCATCTTTACTTGATTCAGTTTCAACCTGACCACTAGATTAGTCACAGTGGCTGACACTTCCTGTTTTTCTGCAGTTGAGGTGTTTTGGCAGGGCTAAAAGTTGTGATTTGGGCTGTCAGGTTCTTTGTTTATTAATATTTTCATTTTTTTCTGTTTTTATTTTATTTATTTTACACATTGTACCCTACATAAGGCCAAAAAATACCTCTGAAGGGCATTTTTGCATTTTTTTTTGTTTGTAAGCCCCAGTTACAGGGAAAATATAGCCCCCTGTACTGATTCAGGGCTGATCTGGGTCTAATAACACGCAGCAGCTTCTGCAGTTACTGAGCACTGGTGGCCATGTGAACACTGTTTATCTGTATATACAGCGCTTATTGAGCGCTGCATATACAATAATTGTAAAGGCAGGGACGGAAGTAAACCACCCCTCCCTTCTCCCTGGAGAGTCCATCTGTCGTCAACAGCCGGCTCTCTCCTGCCACAGCTGCCCAGCTAATGGACAACTGCAAACTCTGCATGGTCATTTTTAAAACGGCTGTGCAGAGTTCGGTCTTACTTACCAACTCTACCTGATCATCAAGGAGACTCCCTGAAAAGGAGGAGTCCTCCCGGGCTCCCAGAAAAGTTGGTAAATCTCCTGCAATGGTAGGTTTTAGATAGTGAGAAATACATGCATATGTGTCCTTTTATACAGTGTATGTAAACTTCTGGTTTCAACTGTATAAAACGTGTCCTATAAATAAAATAATTTAAATGAGTTGGATGAGCCTGAGTACCTGCTAAAAATTAATCAGACTTATACCATGGCATAGCCACAGTGTAGCTAGAGATTAAAATTGACCTTTATTCACATATTTGTGGGACAAAATTGCTATATTCTGCACTATATACACTAGGGCAGCATATATGGCTGAAAACTGGCCAAACAGTCACAAGTTGACAATGTTTGGTCAGTTTTAGCTTAAGCCTATATGGGAGATATACCACTTCATACATCTGAGTACTTTTTTTTACTGGCTGTGGGTTGCTCTTTAAATAGTGGTGGTGCCAGGGTAAAGCATCATAAGACACTGCCCTGACATCACTTGGTGCATGGGGACAACATTGTAGCTCGGCTCTGAAGGAAAGCTGATTGATGTGCTGTTACCCAGCGTGGATGCGGGTTAGGAGATCCAACATCCAGTAAAGCTGAAGGATACCACATGCCCTTACCAGCTTGATACCACATGCCCTTATCAGCTTTCCTCCAAAGCTGTTACACAGATGTGACAAGGGGGTGTAACTTTGTTACTTACTTACTTACCAACTCTACCTGATCATCAAGGAGACTCCCTGAAAAGGAGGAGTCCTCCCGGGCTCCCAGAAAAGTTGGTAAATCTCCTGCAATGGTAGGTTTTAGATAGTGAGAAATACATGCATATGTGTCCTTTTATACAGTGTATGTAAACTTCTGGTTTCAACTGTATAAAATGTGTCCTATAAATAAAATAATTTAAATGAGTTGGATGAGCCTGAGTACCTGCTAAAAATTAATCAGACTTATACTATGGCATAGCCACAGTGTAGCTAGAGATTAAAATTGACCTTTATTCACATATTTGTGGGACAAAATTGCTATATTCTGCACTATATACACTAGGGCAGCATATATGGCTGAAAACTGACCAAACAGTCACAAGTTGACAATGTTTGGTCAGTTTTAGCTTAAGCCTATATGGGAGATATACCACTTCATACATCTGAGTACTTTTTTTTACTGGCTGTGGGTTGCTCTTTAAATAGTGGTGGTGCCAGGGTAAAGCATAATAAGACACTGCCCTGACATCACTTGGTGCATGGGGACAACATTGTAGCTCGGCTCTGAAGGAAAGCTGATTGATGTGCTGTTACCCAGCGTGGATGCGGGTTAGGAGATCCAACATCCAGTAAAGCTGAAGGATACCACATGCCCTTACCAGCTTGATACCACATGCCCTTATCAGCTTTCCTCCAAAGCTGTCACACAGATGTGACAAGGGGGTGTAACTTTGTTTAAAAGAGGGTGTGTCATGTAAAACAGGGGGTGTGGCCAACTCAAACCATCAAGGTGACAAGCT
Organism: Phyllomedusa bahiana; assembly: GCA_025379985.1. Lineage (NCBI taxonomy): Eukaryota > Metazoa > Chordata > Amphibia > Anura > Hylidae > Phyllomedusa > Phyllomedusa bahiana. The sequence goes on along the minus strand of JAODAL010029227.1, from coordinate 20,359 downwards.
GCAATTCAAAATCTCCCTGAAGTCCACTTCCAAAAGTTGGCAAGTATGAATTAGGTGCTAGCTGCCCCGTCATTTATAATCAACGGATGGTTGGTATTACTATACATCCTGACTGCACCCACCTCTCCTGCCTATAGAAACGGGCCTGGATACAGAGTAATGTAAACAAGCTCCTGTCTTCAAGATCAGAAACAGAGCAGGGAGTGACATCATCATCATCATCCTGGCCACTGCTACAGCCTGTCAGAGTAGATAGAGGTGGTAAGCAACTAAGGAAGCTTGTGTTCAAAAGCAGGGGATGAGATGTGCCCATAACTCTGAAAAGAAGCAAAATCAGAACAATGTATTTGGTAATAGTCTTTATTTACTTTCCCCTACATGTTTAAAGCTAATCAGTGAAACGGGAATACCCCTTTAATGAGTGCTCTGTTGCACTGCTGAAGGCCTACATAACAGTTAAAGTGAATGTTTGATCACTTGATCATTGGCCAGTGTAAATATGCCTCTGATCAGCCGATAAACCAAAAATCGCACGCTTGTTACCTGAACACAAGGCCATCATTATGATAATACTGGGGGTACTGCTGGCAAGAGCCTACCCCAATTTAAGGTCCCTACGAGAAATGTGAATGAAAAATCATCATCATCTGAATGATGACAATGATTTTACACAGCACTCGATGAGTGTTGAACTTGACAAATGATTTAACCATATTTGCAGGAAGTACGCCCCGCAAAAACTTTGTGTAAACATACCCGTGCTCTCCTTGGCAGCAGCATATTGGAGACAGACATTTTCTCAGCTTCTGACGTGGGGAAATAATAAATAAAAAACTTTTACAGTTTTTTTTGGGGGGCTTTTTTTACCCACATTTATCCCTGCTAGCTAAGGCCATGAGTTCATATGCCTATCGGTCTGTCTCTCTCAGTTTATTCTTATATACACTAACATAAACAGAATTTTTTATTATTATTTTCATGTTGCTGTTGTCCTTTTTTTTAAAAGAAATATACTGTACATTTTACCATCTCACCTGTCAGCTCAGATACTATGTGAATAAGTGTTATGTAAATACTTATCTATCAATCACTGGGGAGGGTTGGGTTAAATTAAAGGGGTTTTCTCGCTACAAAGATCATATCTCGGATTATGGGGACAGTAAAAATAAGCACTTTTGTAATTGAGTTGCATTACCTAAGTCACTTAGCATAGTAGATATGAGCTTTTCTGTGCATCTGTTTTCTATTTCTGCTGCTGCTAGTTGGGACACGTCCACTTTTCTGTGATTGGCTAGTTGAGACACACCCCCGGATGAATTCCACCCCTGGATGTGCTCCCTGCACTATGATTGGCTGACTGACATTTCATTCAGCCTGCTGGGATACGCCCCCAGACAGGAAATGCCCCGGCCACGCCCCCTGCGCTGTGATTGGCTGCCTGCACACTCTTTGTTTACTCCCCTCTGAGCTGTTAAAACCGAAAGAAAAACGAGCGATGTGAGAGGGCTGCTGGCTCTATACTCATCTCCCGGCTCTAAGGTGAATGATCTGACTAATGACTGTTTAACTCATAGATACCTTCATATAACACAGTCTTATGTCCTGATAACAGAGGGGGAAGTGGGGAGGGCAGTGTGCATTCCTCACGTGTTTCATCAGTTCAGGCTGTGTGTTATAGCACAGCAAGGAGCTTGTGGAGCCTGGAGATGAAGGCTCTGCAGACACAAGAGAACACTACAGGAGGCTGCAGATCTGTTCTGTCCAGACAACTTTCCCCTTCTACTGCAAATACAGAATGATGATGTCACAGCTCTTCAGTGAGGAGAGCCACGCCTTCTGGCAGGAGAGACAGCCTGCTGAGAGAAGAGACTCGCCCCTGGATTTCAAATTCAATCTCATAGAATTAGCTGAAGAGCACGAAAACTTCAACTGATTAAACACCTTTAGGCATTGCAGTGCCAACTATACAGTGACAGAGTATTGTTTACAATATATTGTTTAGAGCTCTATAAGGGTATATTCACATGGCTGATAAGGATTACGATTCTGAACTGGATTCAGTGCTGAATCTCTGGCAGAATTGAAGTCCAAATCTGACTGCAATCTGCCACATTAATTCTAATTTTAAATGTCAAATAATACCGCCACACTGCGACTGCATATCACCACTACACAGTGACTGAATAATGCCATCACACTGTTTCTTAATCTAAACCATTACACTATAACCAGCATACAGTGACCATTTAGTGGTAAATACCGATGGTACGCAGGTACCCTGTAGATACATAAGTGGTTGCGATACAGTTACATCCAGAGACCTACAGAAGATGTATTTTCTGTTTTTTAATCGTTTGGTCTTCCTTTTCTTCTCCATCCGGTCTAGGACTGCTATGACGACTCCTCCTGGCCATGACTCATCTCCTGGATAACCTTTTATGCGCCCAGGAAAGCTGGGTGACATTACAACATAAAAGTTGCACATAATTAATATTGCTGCATCCTTAAATGTCCAGTCTATTAAAATATAACATAATTTATGCCATATGGTAAACACTATAGAAAAAAAAATCCTAATGCCAAAATAGCATTCTTTGATCATTATGTGTCCCCACAAAATTGGAATAAAAAGGCATAAAAAAGATACTTGCATCCCAAAATGCTAACAAAAAAACTACACTTGAGCCCACAAAAATAAGCCCTAACTAAAGTCCATAGCTGAAAAAATAAAAAAAAGTTATTGGTTGCTGAACATGGTGCTGCAGTACAAATTTAAAAAAAAAAGTGCTAAAACCTAACAAAAACTGTAGAGATTTGGTAACAGTGGAATCATACCAGCCAGCAGAATACAGTTAGCATGTCATTTATTTTGAGCAGTGAACGCCATAAAAAAAACCCACAAATATGATGCAATCGCATTTTCCATTCCACCCCACAAATATTTTTTTTCCTGTACATTTTATAGTCTGTTCAATGGTACCATTAAAAAGTACATCTCATCTTGCAAAAAATAAACTTTCATGCATCTAGGTGGACAGAAAAATAAAAAAAAGTTATGTCTCTTGGAAGGCGTGGAGGGAAAAACAAAAGTGATGATAAAGGGGTTGTCCAATTAAAAAATGATATTCTATTACAAAAAAACTAATACTTAAAGGGGTTCTGCCACGAGTGGAAAACATGGTCGCCACTCGCAGCGCCGACTGAAGAGTTAGCCGCGCTTGTGCAGTCACTCTTCATTCTGTTCTATGGGAGTTCCAAGTACTGCTGAGCGATGTGTTCCACTCTGGTTGTAACTCCTATAGAACAGAATGGAGAGCTGTGTGTAAACGCGACCAGCCCTCCAGTCTGTGTTGTGAGTTTTGGGGGTCCCATTCCCGAGATAGGTACAGGTCCTAGAGGTTGGACCTGACCCTATCAGACAATGATGGAATATCCTAGTGATATGCAATCATTGTCTATTGTAGCAAAACCCCTTTAACTAGCTGTGCCCTGCTGTTATTGCTCCCAGCAATCTGTTCCTCTTGACTTCCGGGTTCTCGTCCCAACACAGAGAAGAGGCTCGCACTCCGTTTACTTACACAGAATTTCTATGTTATACAGCTCCCATTGCCTAAGGGAAATTGTGAAAGTCTAATTAATTTACCATACACTGTTATTCTGTTTTGTTTTTTTAGGGCCCTCTACCAAAGCCAGGTGACTTGATTGAATTTATACGCATGCTTTACCAGCACTGGGGAATATATGTCGGCGGAGGGAAAGTTGTGCATTTAACAGGTATATCATTCAAGTGGTTATAGCCATCATAAACAATATATGTCAATTCTACTTCCCAATGGTTGTTGTTTGCTGTGAATTAACCATGGATTGTGACCCCCAGTTCAGATGAAAATTGACCTTTGGCATAGGTAGTCCTTTTTAAACAGTAATAAGTTATATCTGTTTCTTGACTTGTGTAATTAATTAAGAATTATAGTTTAAAGTTAGGATTTCGAGGGTTGTCTCACAAATGTATGAAGTAAATTACTCTATTAGATCAAGCAAAACTTTAACAGGAAACATTTAAAAAAAAAAATGTGCAGCCAATCACCTCTTTTCAGCATTTTTACTGTATTTTGAACTATCCCGCCGTGGATTCTGATTGGTCTAAACTTCCCCATAGGTTTTAATGGGGCACTGTCGCGCCTAGTCTGATTGGCCGGTTTATGCCGACCAATCAGAATAGCTTTCAGAATTTGAATTACTGTATTTCCCGGCAATTTGCAGTATCCTAATTCTTGAATTAGGATATTGGAAAGTGATTTTGTTTTATGTATTTTTTATTTTTTAGGTTTCAGCTCTTTTCCTGAGAATGTTGAACGCCTTTATAAAGGCGATTTTTGATTCATACTCCGCACCGACATGTGGAATGATTTCTTGCTGTTCCAGCCTGTCTCGCATCGGAACTGTTTTTCGGCGCAGTCCCGCACGGTGCCTAAGTCCCGCACTGCGCCCATGTCCCCGCACTGCGCCCCACACACACTGGCGAGGCGCAGGGAACTTTTCCCCGCATGTATGAGTGCGCCGCCTCGGACGGCGGATCTTAGGCGCAGCGCCGCACTGCTCCTCGGTCCCCGCACTGCGCCTAACACACTGGCGAGGCGCGGCGGACTTTTCCCCGCATGTATGAGTGCACTACCTCCGGCGCCGACTCATAGGCACAGCCCCGCACTGCGCCTCGGACCTGCACTGCGCCTAAAACACAGGCGCGGCAGACTTTACATGCTATGTATGAGCGTGCCCCAGCCCCGACATAAATCAGGCGCAGATTCCGCCGGAAAACTGGCGGAAAGGTGCGCCCCGACCCGGCGGGATTCATACATGTGGCCCTATGTGTGCAAATGCTTACTCTGCGCAGCCAGCTTACAACGGCTGCACAGAGTAGATGCCGACCACCCAGACTAAATTCAACGGGCGGTCGTTCATCATCAGGGCAGCAATCAGGAATTTCAGGGCCCCAAACAGCCAAAGTGTCTGGGCCCCCCACCCGTCGCCCCTAAAAAAAACCCTAATTTTTGTGGTTTATTTTTGTGGAAACTTACTATGTGATATTAATGACTCGTTCTCTTTATTTTATGGGTCAGTAGAATTCTGTTGATATCAAATTTTGTTTCAGGGATATATTGTTATGGGGTTAGGGTTTTTCTTTATATCATTTTCCATTTTAGGGTGCCTATGACTTTTACACCTTTAATTCCAATTTTATAGTAAAAGTGACTGACACAAAGACACAATTCCAACACTTTTTATGGCATTTAAAAATAATGTAGTTTTAAATCTTTTTTTTTCCTGTCTCACCTGGGTATTTGTACAAGTGATCCCTAGTCCAATACTGTCCAATGCAGTGTACTTAGTAGCTGGTGCCTTCACTCCCTGAAGTATGGAGATCTGAACAGGCCCTAAAGAGAGGAAACAATAGTGTAGGAACCCCCCCTGCATTTGAGGTCCCCTTGAAGATTAGGAGGTGGGCTTAAGAGGTTTTGATCAAAAATGTGAACTAAGAACCTCAAAAATTTTCATGTATCCTAAATAGCAGAAATGCTTTTTCAAAAATAACTATGTGCCTTTTGATAGTTTCTTTAGTGTGCTGCTGATATTGGAATGTGTAAACACATATGGGGCGACGTATGAATTTTGGTGACCAGACGCCAATTTTATTGCCAAATTTGTAGTGTTTAATGCGCCTGTATCTATGAACCTGTTCTGCTGTGGGTCATAGATTAGGAGTTTTCTAGCTCCAAAACGACAACGCAGGCTCAGGTAGACCATTATTAGTTTGGTGTGCTTGTTATAAATGTTTTGCACCTAGTTTTGCCGTCCTCCAGTCATAAATGTGTAGAATCATATGGTTGTTGTGCGACGCCTCCAGGACACCCCCCACATTTTAGGTGCATTACAAAGTGCCGCGGGTGCCTGATAATGCGCCTAATTTTGGAGTTCAGCTGATTATAAATCTAGAGAACAGGGCTTCGGCAGTTTATGGGCTGAAAGGACCCCAGAATTCTGGCACAGCCCTGTACATACATGTCGCCCATGTTGTATATCAGAGTAAAAGTTGATCAAAAGGGTGTGGAGGGAAGTAAAATAAGGAAGGGAAAAATACAGAAATCTTATGTTACAATCTATATCATCGAAATATGTAGGAAAGAACAAGAGTAAAGTTAAGTGGAATTAGGAACATGGAAATTGCTGGCATTACAGAACCATTTTTTAAATATGTTTCCAATTTATTTTTTCAGTGATCTAACATGCACAAATAACTTTTGCTTATAGGAAAACCCATTTAGTCATATCATTTTACCTTCTGCTTACTTGCTTCTAACTCAGATCAAGATGGTTGGTCCAGTTTATCTTCGGCATTTGGAGGAACAGCTGTGGTGAAAGAGGATTCTTTAGAGTATGTTGCTGCTGGTTGTATCTATAAAGTGAACAACAAGTATGACAAAAAGAGAAAACCTTACCCACCAGAAAAAATTGTGAATGCAGCACGGAGAGAGGTGGGGAAGAAGAAAAACTACAATGTCACCAGTGCCAACTGTGAACATTTTGTGACTGAACTAAGATACGGTGATGGATATTCTGACCAGGTAACTTATGGGTTTAATAGTTTACATCATTATAAGGTCCATCACACTATTACAGGATCTCCAGCTAGTTTACCAATGGGCATGGAAAGAAACAGGCTCTATAACAGTAAATGGAGATTTTTTCAATTCCCATGGTTATGTTGGGTAAAACTATGAAGGGACTATAGCACTTAAAGGGATTGTAAAAATTAAAATTAGGCTCCAACTTTACCAAATAAAAAGTGTACTAATTTTGTATTCACTCAGTCCAGTGTTGAAGGTCTGGAGGTGTCTCCATTCCTTGTTTACGTCCGTTCTCCTCTGAATTGCACATGACCACTGCAGGCAATTTGTGGCTTCAGTAGTCATGTGCAGTTCCATTGAAATTACCACTCGCGATGTTACATAGTTAGTACGGTTGAAAAAAAGACACGTGTCCATCAAGTTCAACCAAGGTTGGGGAAAATGTGGGTGAATGGAGGGAGCCAAGGAGTTCAAGCCCAGCCTCCCCACTAGTGAATGCCTTGAAACCCACAAGGCAAGAACCAATCTGCTCCATCTCTGACCCCAGAGCCGTCACCAACAGAATCCAGAATTTTACATGGCTATGTACGTATTAATATTCTTTAGCTTCAGGTAGTTATCTAATTCTTGAAACTTACAACTGTTCCTGCTGTGACCAGCTCCACAGGCAGGCTATTCCACAGATTTACAGTTCTCATAGTGAAGAACATTTTTCTCCTCTGGAGATTGAATCCTTTTTTCTCCAGCCGAAGGGAATGTCCCCTTGTCTTTTGAGGGGCTTTATATGAAATAATTTTTCCCCATACTTTTTGTTGGGACCATTTTTATACTTATATAAATTAATCATGTCCCCCGGAGCCGTCTTTTCTCAAGACTAAATAAGTTTGATTCTACTAACCTCTCCTCATAACTAAGATGCTCCATTCCCCTTATAAGTTTGGTTGCTCGTCTTTGCATTCTCTCTAGCTCTATTACATCTTTTCTATAAACTGGAGCCCAAAACTGAACAGCATATTCCAATTGAGGCCACACCAATGCTTTATACAGCGGTAAAATTAAATCCTTTTCCCGCGAGTCCATGCTGATTCTAATACACACCAATATCTTGCTTGCCTTAGAGGCAGCTGATTGACACTGCATGCTGTTCTGTAGTCTATGATCTACAAGAATGTGTTAACAACTTTATGTGAAGGATAGTTGCAGTGAAAAAAAATTCACCTACAGTGTAAACTTTTAGCATGATCTAATAAATGATCAGATTATGCTGGGACAATTGTACCATGCAAAGTATCAGTCACATAAGTAGATAATGTAGGATGATGCATAGAAGAAATTAATACTTTAGACCCAAGACCAGCTCTAAATGAATCCAAACTCGTAAATTAAGTAATGCCAGGCCTCTTAATTAATGAAATCTCTAAATCAGATCCCAGCTCAAATCCTTAAATTAACCCGTAAATTAACCCCTTAAGGACCACAATATGTTATTTGTCGCCGGGGAAAAAATGAGCTGGTATCAGTGTCCTGTGCTAGATGAAGCAGAGGGTCAAGTGTCTGACAGTCAGGACTCTGCTCTAAGAGTGAAGAGTGAACATACCTCAGATCTGAGCTGTTTAACCTTTTAGATGCCACAGTAAGTAGTGACCCTTGCATGTAAAAATAAGTATTTTTAGAAGGCGGCAGTTCCTTCTCTAACACCATTGGCACCTCCTGCAATATGTTCCCAGGGAGCCAATGGTTTTACATGGTTTCTAGGTCTGACTTCTGTGTATGCTTTTAGGCCCTGCTAGAGGTAAGGTCCAGTAGGATTGCTGGCAGTAACGCTCTCTATTATATGAGCAATCAAATGATTGAATGTTTAAATCCCTTAGTGGGACTAAAAAATAATAGTAAAAAAAAAAGTTTAAGAAAGAGATCCCAAGTCAGATAAATAAAAACAAATTCCCATTTTCCCTAGCAAAATCCCTATACTGTATATATAAAATAAAAAGAATAACTAAAACCTATACATAATTGTTATCACTGCAGCAGTAACAACCCAAACTACAAAAGGATCACATTATTTATCTTACATGGTGAACGGCATAAAATAATAAATAAAAAAAATTGCCAAAATCACATTTTTTTGCTCAGTATCTCCCTTAAAAATGTACTGGAGAGCAATCAAAAAGTCTTATATACTTCAAAATGGTACAAATAAGCATTAAAATAAATTTTTATGTTATGTTTTTGTTGTGCAAAAGTTAACTATATAGCATACAACTATATGATTATGATATTGCCATAATCATACTGACCCATAGAATAAAGTTATCACAGTATGTTTACTATATGGTGATTGACATGAAAATAAAATGCAAATAAAATGTGGTAGAATGTGGTTTTTTTCCCAGTCCTCTCTGAAAGACTTAATAAATATTAATCAGTAAGTTATATATACCCCGAAAAGGTTCAATTAAAAAATAAAGCTCATCTCAAAAAAAAAAATAAGCTCCCCTATGGTTATGTCGGCATAAAAATAAAAAAGTTACATCTCTTGTAAAGCGATGATGAACAAAATAAAAAAATAATGACCCTTGACCAGACCTCCTAAATGAATTTAAACTGCATGCCAGATCCCTAAATTAACTTTAATACCTAGCTTTAGACACTAGACCTTGAAATTAATTCAGACCCCAGAACCTAAAGGAATTTGGTGCTCAGATCCTTTAATTTATCAAAATACTAAATTAGACTCAACAGTTAATCACATCCCAGGTTAGACAAAAAAGAAAGGAAATTACTAATATCCCTTTGCTTACAAATTATCTTAGCTTCAAGGCCCTGCACACAGGACCCAGAGTCAGCCAGTGACAGAGCCTTAAAGGGAACCTGTCACATAGATTATGCCCCCCTTGCTGAGAACAGCACAAGCTAGTGACAGACATGCTGTTTCCAGTGCTGTGTCCCTTATTCTGTAAGATGCAGCAGTTTTAGAGCATTTAATGCACAAATCTAGCCAGAAAAGAGTCCAGCTTATTCATGAGCAGGTGTTAGCTCCGCCCACTCAATGCTAGCCCTGCCCAGCTAACAGTTATTCACATGTTTCTACCTATTCAGAGTAATAGGTTAATCAGTCATAAGGTGGGCTAGCCTCAGGTGGGCAGGTCAAGAATTAACTCTTTTCATGACTCTTTCCTGGCTCACTACAAGGATTGCTTATTATGTTAAAGATCTTGCAAACACAAGTCACTTTGCAAGATGTGTCCATTAACAGTGCCCTACTTATTCCGAGATATCCCCTCTTGTATGGGCTGCATCAGCTCCTCAGGTCGCTATGGCTACAGACCTGTTCAATCTCTCCTAATAGGCTGCCAACACTGGTTTCTATCGATACAGACCTGGCTTCTACTGCAGCCTAGTGGAAGCCAATAAACACGCCCCTGAATTCAAAATGAAACCAAGAAAACATGACTGAGGTAAGATGAATCGATGTAGTGAGACAACCCATTTAAATACTCTGAAACTACAGCATCTTACAGAATAAGGGACACAGCACTGGAAACAGTATGTCTGTCACTAGCTTGTGCTGTCCTCAGCAAGGGGGACGTATACTATGTGACAGGTTCTCTTAGATTACACCATGGAACACCGCATGGCCAGCATCAGAACCTAGAACACATCTCGGCATTTAACATCTGTATGCTGGTCAGTGTCAAAACCTTATGTGCTGGGCCCTAAAAGTCTGATATGGCAGAGCGGTCTCTGGAACCATAGACCCACGCAGCTTACTATAGCCGCAGCGACCATTGCACCTACTATAGGGCTCAGAGTTTCCGGGGTACCACTAAGAAAACAAGTTTTTAGCGGGGAAAAAAATTTTTGGGTTTTAAAACTTGGAAAAGGCCCCAAAGCAAACAAGGCCCAACCCCTAAAATTTGGATGGGAAAAAGGGAAATAGAAAAGAAACCCCTGCTTGTTTATTTTTGTTAGGGGAAATTTCCCAAGGGTTTCCCTTGTTTGTTTTTTGGGCCCTTCAAATTAGTTTTATAATTCAGGCATGAATGGAAAAAACAAACACTTAAAAACCACACATGGTATGTCTAAAGAATTCGGAAATTTTAAATTTCCCAATGCATTGGTTATAAAATTTTTTTCGGCCCTTAAAGCCCAGAGACCCATAAATTAGTAGTTTTTCTTTTATGTCAAAACAGAGTATGGGAAAAACTTTTAAATTTTTGTAAGTAAAAACCCAATTTTCTTATTTTAAAAAATAGTAGAAAAGTTAAAAAAAACTTTTATTAGTCTTTCATAAACCAAAAACTTTGGGTTTAAAAGCGCCCCCCAGTGAAAATATTTTTAAAATTTTATGTCTTTTTTAAGGGGGCTCACATGAGTTATAAAACACTGGACATTTTTTTTTTGTTTTCTTTTTTGGGGGCCCCTTAAAGATAAAAAAAATTTAAATTCGTAATGTTGCACTTCCCAAAAATGTAAAAAGGAGATACCCATCATTTTTTCACTTCTAATATTGGGCTATATGCCCTTTATATAATTTGAAAACCAAAATAGGGCAGAAAAAAAAAATTGGGGATAAAATGGGGTTGAAAACAACATTCCCCCCAATTTTTGGATGGTAAAAATACAAAACCCTTTTCAAAAATTTTCAGGTTATAAGGTGACCAAAAGCCCAACGCTGGACTTTCCCTAACCTTCACCCAGTTTTCCCTGAAATGTGCTTCTGTATTTATTCCCCCTTTCTCAATACCTTTTTTTTTTTGGGTTTTAAAAAGTTTGGTTATTCCCCTTTCCCTTTCCACACTTTAACTTTGGTTTTAAATTTTTAAAAAAACAATATGGCATAAGATTTTAATATAACTTGCACTATGGGTTTTAATTTTCCCCAAACAGCCACCCTCCTTTTCCCCTTGAACCATTTTGTGGATTTAAGATGAAAAAGTGCTTTTCCCCATGTGTCTTTGGTTCATTTGATTTTTTTAACCATTTCTCCCTGAAATTTTTTCCTGGTCTATTTTATGGGGGACTTGCGGTTCCCATGGGGTAAATTGAAAAGGGACAAAAATTTTCTTTAAAACAATGGCGCACAAACCGCCAAAAGAGGAATTTAAAGTTTAATTTAAAAAACTATAGCATTTTGATTTTTTTGCAATAAATTAAATTTGCCTCTGCATGTATTTTTGGTTGCTTTTAACCACTTTCCAGTTTAGAGTAATACTGTTTAACCTGGGATTTTCTTTTGGCTTCTACTAATTTACCCCCTTACCCTCACCCCCTTTTGGGCCATATAAAGGGTAGTACTGGCTATTTCTTTCCCAAAAACACCCATCTCTACTACATGGGGTCAACCTTTTCAAAAGGGGTTTTTTTACTCCCTGTAGTTTAACTAAAAGTATTTTTTGGGGGATACTGTGTACAGGATTTTTTTTTTTGGGACCGATTACTGTGGTTGGGGTCAGTCTTGCTAGAGTCCCAGGAACCTTTATTTGGCCACAGATTTCCTTTTATTAAGCATTGTTCCCACAAACCCCAATTAACCACCCCGGGGGCTTTTCCCAAACAAGTTTTGAATGTCCTTGTTTTAATTGATGTGCTTTAGTGTACTAATGGGTTTTCCTTGGGACCTAAAAAACCATTTTCTTTCTCCCTTGGGTTTAAAATTTTCCCCCTTTTTTGAGGTAGCAAAATTTTATTAAGTTTAAAGGTTTTTGGAAATTGCCCAACTGATTTTTAATTTGGAATACATTTCCGCATGTTGAGACATGATCGCCCCTTGAAGAAGGGGGAAATCGGCCCATTCCCAAAAAGAATTGTGTTTTAAACCCCTTTTAAAAAACGGTTTTCCCATGTGTGGAAGCAGTTTTCCAGCTTGTGTGTTTCTCTCAAAGCAAATTTGGATCCCTTCTTTTGGGAAATTTTTCTCCAAAGGGCAGACTTTTTTTCTTGAGTGCCGGGGAACCCAACTACCCCCTCCTGAAGGCCAATTTTCTTTTGAACCTCCTGTTTTTAAGACTAACTTTTGGGTTTTTCCCCCGGGGTTTTAAGGACACCCAACTAAAAATTTGGAAAGGGGAAACACTAGTTTTAAACCTTTTTTGTGTTTTTCTTTCAAAAAAATTTGAAAAAGGTACCCTTCTTTACTAAAATAAAATCAAACATTTCCTTTTAGTCAATGGAAACGGGAAATAAAGGGGGGAGGAGGCTGACCGGGGCTGTGTGTAAAAATCCAAAAATTTGGGATACGTTTAGCCCTTCCCATTTAAAACATTTGGGGGTTTTAAAGAATTTTTGGGCCCCATTCTTTATTAATGGGGTTTTTAGCCCCTTTTTAAGGATCAGCTCGCAAAAACATCTTCAGGGAGTGTCATCTTTGGGTGTAAAACATTTTTCTTCCCGGGGGGAAGAAAGGGATCCAGTTCGGTTTCCTTCGATTTTCACCGAGGGGGGTTGGGGGCAGCAGTATTTGGGAAAAGGGGCCCGGGTAAAACCCTTGGCCCCAAAGTTTTTTTCCCCAGGTGTCATTTATCCCACCCAAAAATTGGCCCCAAGAGTGTGGGGTTCCCTCTGGGGATTTCCGGATCTGGAATGGATGAATACACTTGATCATGTGTCCCCTTTTTAATTTTTTAAACTTAGCGACTCCCAAAATTTGGGAGGTAAATTGTGCCGCTGGGTTCCCAATCTCCTGGGGGAAGTGTAACCCCTAATCTGGGGCACTTCCAAATAGTATCTCAAAAGGGAACAAGGCTGTAACTTTGTTTGGAAAGGAACCTTACCCGAAAACAAGGTTAAGGGGGAAGACACTCTTTTTAAAAGGGTTTTCCCCTGTCTCACTCATTGCTTTTTAAACCCTTTAAATTTTTATTTTTCCCATTTTGTCTTCTTTTTTTTCCCTGCTCTGGGGATGAAAGGCGTGTGGTCCCGCAAAATTTTAAATTTTTTGGCACATTATTTGTTGAAATAACTTCACCTGTGAAAGGGGTTTCCCTCTGTCTGTTTCTTTTTCCCTCCGGTACTCCAAATACCTGCACAAACCTCACTCAGAAATTTTCTTTGCGGGTTAACCTATGCAGGGGTTTTTCTTTTAAAAGGTAAATGCTTGGGCCACCCTTAAAAGGATAAACACATTTAAGCCCTTTTTCAAAACTTGCCCACGGGAGGAAGTTGAATAAAAATTCATCTGAACTTGTAAAAAGGATAGAGTGATTTAGGAAATTTTTTTCCCGGGGGGGTTCTTACAGCCCGCCCTGGATTGTTACCCGCACAAATCATACCCCTTTGAACAAATCTCCCCGGAAACGGGTGCTGAATCCGGGAAAGAAACCATAGCTTGAAACAGGGGAAACTTGGCCCTTTTGATAGTTGGGGTTTTCCATGGCCCAAACTTCCCAGTCATGGGGAACAGGGTCTTTTACAGGCGGGTTTCGGGTAGGTTCCCCCCTTATGCCATTTTTTTCCTTTAGTCCCACTAGCCCATTTCTTTTTTTTTCCTTCTGCTGTGCCCTGTGTAAAAACAAAGTTTTAAAAAGACACTCACCCCAGGTCTTTAAATTAAACAACATTTGGACCTTTTCACGTCTTCTTTTCCCTTTCTTCCAGGGTTTCAGAGCTGTTTTTTTTGGCCCAAAAACTTTCAGCGAAGGCTTTTTTCCTTTATTTTTCGAGGGTGTTTTTGCCCGGGTTATGGGGGCCTTCACCTTTTTTTTAAAAAGCCACCTTTTGGTAAAAAAAAGAGAGCCCTTTAACTCCTTTAAAAGGGAAACCATTTTTGTTGGGGGTTGCCCAAAAGGAGGTCAAAACCCCTTCTTGCTCCCCAAAATGGGACCATAGTCGGTGCGATCCCAAAACCCGTATCTAGACCCTGAGAAAAATTTTAGCGGGTTTTCCCTTCGCCCACTCTATCCCGTTTCAGAGAGTGCTCGAAGCTCCCGCCTCTTGCCAGAGACTTGGGGGAAGCGTTTCGGCCGTTGTTCTTGTTGTGTGACCCCAAAAAACCCTTTTTATGGAACCGCCATAAACCCTTGAAATCGGGGACCATCTACAAATAACTCAAAAAAGGATTACCCCCAAAAAGGTTTTAATCAAAAATTTTCAAACCCAAAACTTTTTTCTTGTTGCATTAGAGATATACAATCTTGTTAAAAAGTGTTGGCATAAATGAAAATTCGGTCCACAAAGGGTTTTTTAAAAATAAACTTTCTTCCCCCCCCCCCCCAAATTTAAATCCTTTTTAATTATTGGCAGTAGGGTACCCGGGATTAAAATGTAGTGCCCCTTTTGGAAATGTGATGTTGGGGGCATAAAATAGGGCCATTGCATCTTAATGTGTCGGGAAAAGGGAGGGGGTTTGTTTTGGGGGCCTGTACCTGTGTCGTTATCCCTTTTAATTCAGGGTTTGTGTGAGGCGTAAAGGGGAAAATTTGTAAAGGTGATTTCTAGGATTTTTCACAAGGGGCCTGCACTCCCGCTTGGGCCCGGGACACAAAAGGGGGGCCCCTCGTGCTACATTGTCCAGACGAAAGGGGGTTTTTTCCCCAAAAGGGTTCTGGGCCCCCACCGTGTAAATTTTGTGTGGAACACCTGTTGCAGGGGAAAAAAAAGGGTTCAGTGCAAAAAGAAGAGAAAAGGGGAAAAGAAATTTGTTTGGTTTTTCCCAAAGGGGAAAGAGGAGGGAAAGCTTCAAAAAATGGAATTTTAAATTTGCCTTGGGAAAAAGAAAAAAAATATTTAGAAAAAACCAGGCATAAAGGTGCCTTTTAAAAAGAGGCGGGCCCCAAAGCAAAAGGGCCTACAGTTTTGGAGACTGGAAAAGGGAAAAGTTCTCAATTTTTTTGTGTTTTTGGGAAAAGGAAAAAGTTGTATTAGCTTTTTCCTTTCCTCAGTCAAAGTTTTCCTTTTTTGTGACGGGACAGTGCCCCAAAGAACAAAACCTTTGTTTTGCAAAATTTTTTTTTGGGGGGGTTTTTTTTCCCGCGGGGCCCTTTGCGCCACGGGTCCGCTGGGAAAATGAAAAGCAGACGGTTTTTAAGCTGTTTGGCAGTTTGGCAAAAGTGTCGCCCCACAACAATAATTCATGGAAATTTACAGCAAAAGTAAAAAAACCTTGGGTTGACCCCCTTTGATTGCAAAAACTGACGAAATTGTTTTTGTGTGTAATGCTGGGGGAGTTGTGCCCCCCTTTTTGGAAAAAAGGTCCATTGGAAACTGCCTATGTTTTGAATGAGAATGAAAACAAATATTGGCAGTCGGGTTAAAGGGAAACCCTTTTGAAAAAGGCTTTAGCCAAATAATTTAAGATTTTACAGGAAAGGGGTTGGGGAAAGTGCGCCAAAATTGTGTTTGGATTGGAAATCCAGGGGGGGTGCCCAATACAGTAAACCTTATTGTTTTCCCCTTAAAATCATAAACCCAAAACGATAGGTATCGGGAAAACCCCCCCTTTGGCGTTTTCTTTTTGATTGAAAAAATGGGGGGATTAGCGGGGGAAATTTTGGTATTCCTTTTGGTTTGCTTTTCAATAACTCACCCAATTTTGCGCCCTTTTTGCATCCTCTTGGGAATACTGAGAGGAGTTTTTCTGTTTCCTTTAGGGGAGTAAAACCCCTGGTTTTAAATGTCCCTTTGGGGGGAAGCAAATTAAAAAAGGCCTCCAATACCCTGTTTTTTGACCGGCCCCCCAACTTTTTTGGACCTGGGAAAGGGAAATGGATCCCCCCTTCTGTTAACACAAAAACAAAAAGGTGGGTTTAAACAAAAAAGCAGCCCCAGCAGGGAAAAAATTATCGGGGTAGGGCTGTTTGTTTCTACCTTTATTCCCCCCGCAAAGGTTCAAATTTTCAATACTGGCCCCAAGCATTTGTAAAACCAGTACCAAAAAGAGAAAGTGGTAATCATAAACTAAAAAGAAATTTTAGTGAAAAATTTTTTTGTCCTTTGAACTTTTTTTTAAAGCGGTGCTGTTTCCCTTAAAAATTTTTTTTTTTTTTCCCCCCAAATTCCATTCAAAAGGGGTTTTGGTTTTCTCAGTCCTCAAAATCAAAAGGGGTATGTGGCACCCTGAAGACTGAAAAGGGGTCCCCCTTTGGTTTTCCCTGGGAAAAAGGAATTTTTTTCCCATCACCTCCCCTTTAAATTTTATTCCCACACCCACTTTTTAAAAGCATTTACAGGGGGGAAAGCGTTTAAAAAGGGTTTTCCCCCAAGTCCCCATTGGGGGCGTGGAAATTGATCTGGGGTTGGACGGGGGGGGTTGAAAGCCAAAAAAGATCTGCAATTTCTTTTTAAATCCCCGGGGGTTTTTTGCAAAAATGACTTTTGGGAAATTGTGTTTTGGTTTCCCCCCTCCTTGTTAGGGGTTTGGGGGGTTTGTAAAAATCTCCCTTGTCAGCACTCTCACTTGCCCTTTTTCCCCACGTTGGGCTGTTGACAGCTCCCCCATTTTTAAACCCACAGTTTTTTGGTTTTTTAAACAAAAAATTACCCCTGGTTGTGATCGGGGAACGGGGGACTCCTTTAAATTACAAAAAAATCCTTTTCCCCAATCTTTTTTTTTTGCTGGCCAAATCTTGTCCCGTACACTTCCGGGGTTTAACTTGGAAGGGTGGAAAAACTATTCCCTGCATAGGGAGATGGATTTTTTTCAGGGAGAGCTTTTAATCAAAAACCCCCTTTTAAATGTTCTTTGTTCTGAAACCCCTCTCTTTCAACCTCTTTACTTCCCTCACCCAACTACCCAAACATGTCATACGCTTGTGATTTTTAACCCCCCCCCAAAATTTTTGGGGGGCCCAAAAAGTTTCCCAAAATGTTTTAACTATCCAGCAATCCAGTATTACCACATTTTGTTTTTTGAAACAATTTACTGCAACCCATGTGAAAGCTCTCTGCCCCTGCCCTTTTCTTTTACTATTTACGGGCGGGTTAAACCAAAAATGGGGCCCTTTTAGCCGGGTGTGCTTCCATTTCAAATTCCTGCAAACCGTTAACAGTTGTATGCTTAAACCCTCCCCCCCCCCTCCTTCTGTCTTATACTTGTTTCTCTCTATTCCCTAAGACTTCCTCAATGCTCTAAAACACTGTGTCTCATCAAGAAAGAAACTTTTTAAAGATCAGTTAGGGGGTTCCAGCGTTCCCTACTTCCCTGTTTATGTGACTAGTCAATTTCCACAAAATCCAAATGAGAAGCACAATATACAGGGAAACACCAATAGTTAAACTAATTACAGCCCAAATATCCATTTAGCAACATAGCAACAGCACACTCATACAAAATACCATTCTTACATACCAGAAATTTCAGCTCACCGCTGTATAATGGATTGCATGGACCCTCAAGTCAAGGAGGCAGAGAAGCAACAGGAAAAAGAAAGTGTTTTCCAGCAGTACAATGGCCATGGTTAAAAAAATATCAAACCTTTATTGTATCATCCAGTAAAAAAGAGACAACAGCATGTCCAGGTATAATGACGGCGACGCGTTTCGTGGCATCACCCCTTCATCATGGCCTATCTCATCCAATATGAGCCAATGTTATATACTGATAACAATAATATCAAATCAAACTCACCTGTCTCATAGCTCGGAGTACATCGCTGCCAATGCTAACAAGTTCCTCCGTTCGTGCCACGAACAGAAGAACACGCCGGCGCCTGCGCAGAACCCAGATCCCAGTTGCCTACATTGCGCACAAGCGAGAACACACTGGATCGAAGGTCCGCGAGAACACCACCCTGCCTTCGCTCACGGCGCTCGCAGACCGGCAGCGTAACTATGCACACCGAGCAGGGAGACAGATGGGAAGAGAAACATTAAAAACATAGGATAAAAATAGAAATCAGACATATACAAGACTACTGACCTACAGGACAGAATTGCATATAATTAATAAGATCGACAAGTAAACCAACACCAGACTACCAATGGATCAATAAACAAAAACAAAAACAATGAAATTACTAAATTAATAATGATATAGAATTTCATTGCGAATATTCAAACCTCTTGGTCACAAAGTATTAAGAGTCACTATCCAATACGCCTCCCGATTTCGTAATAAATAAATGGGGTCACCTCCACGTTTGTTTAATGATACTCTCTCTATAGCAAAAGCTCGAAATGATTTAGTATTAGATTGGTGTGCATTAATAAAATGATGGGCTGCATTAGAGATATTTCGAGTTCCAGGATTATTAATATAATTGAGGTGTTCACACACGCGTTTCTTGAATTTACGAATGGTTGAACCCACATAATAAAGATGGCATTGGGTGCATTCTACAATATAAACTACAGATGTAGAATTGCAGTTTAAAAATTGTCTGATCTGATATTGACGGCCCTCTGACTCAAACCTTTTGGTAACTTTAGAGAAAAGACACGTTTTACAGGGATATGCTCCACATTTATAATAGCCTTGGTGCCTCAACCAGTTACCTTCAGATCTAGGGATGGAACAAAAACTATTAGGACTGATCAGATCCCCAACAGTACGAGATTTCTTAGCAACAACTCTACATCCCTGGGTTAAAATATGTTTTAGAAGATCATCTTCAAAAAGAACTGGTAAGTATTTGTGTATAATTTTTTTAAAAAAATAGGTGAGTTAACTCGGGCAAAACGTAATTGTTCTTCACAACAGGAGTTTGTAGTAGAATCACACAATATCAGACAACGTCTCTTGACTCGGGGTTATCCCGGATGGGCCATTGATCGGGCTCAAAGGATTGTTAATCAAAAAGACCGTAGCCGTCTGTTACATCCTCAGAAACGTGCGCAAAAAGTCTCTAACATTCCGACGTTAGCTGTAGAATATAACGTACGCTTTCCAGAAATTAAAAAAATTATACACAAATATTTACCAGTTCTTTTTGAAGATGATCTTCTAAAACATATTTTATCCCAGGGATGTAGAGTTGTTGCTAAGAAATCTCGTACTATTGGGGATCTGATCAGTCCTAATACTTTTTGTTCCACCCCTAGATCTGAATGAAATTGGTTGAGGCACCAAGGCTATTATAAATGTGGCGCATATCCCTGTAAAACGTGTCTTTTCTCTAAAGTTACCAAAAGGTTTGATCAGAGGGCCGTCAATATCAGATCAGACAATTTTTAAACTGCAATTCTACATCCGTAGTTTATATTGTAGAATGCACCCAATGCCATCTTTATTATGTGGGTTCAACCATTCGTAAATTTAAGACACGCGTGTGTGAACACCTTAATTATATCAATAATCCTGGAACTCGAAATATCTCTAATGCAGCCCATCATTTTATTAATGCACACCAATCTAATACTAAATCAATTTCGAGCTTTTTTGCTAAGAGAGAGTATCATTTAAACAAACATGGAGGTGACCCCATTTATTTATTACGAAATCGGAGGCGTATTGGATAGTGACTCTTAAACTTTGTGGCCAAGAGGTTTGAATATTCGCAATGAAATGCTATATCATTATTAATTAGTAATTTCATTGTTTTTTGTTTTTTTGTTTATTGATTCCATTGGTATCTGGTGTTGGGTTTTCTTGTCGATCTTATAATTATAAACAATCTGTCCTGTAGGTCAGTAGTCTTGTATATGTCTGATTTCTATTTTTATCCTATGTTTTTAATGTTTCTCTTCCCATCTGTCTCCCTGCTCGGTGTGCATAGTTACGCTGCCGGTCTGCGAGCCCGTGACGAAAGGGGAGGGTGGTTCCGGGACCTTCGATTTCCATGGTGTTTTCGTTGTCGCAA
>JAODAL010029226.1:0-51973 GCA_025379985.1 Phyllomedusa bahiana | reverse complement strand
TCCCCCCGCGGAAATTTTAAAGGGGTAATGTGCTTTAAAATTCTCTAGCTAACTACATAAAATCTTCAAATCTCTAATATAACTAAATTGGAAGGATCACAGCTAATAGTAGAGGTTTCTCTGTGCAGAAAATAACTAATTTCGCTGAGCTGTTGGCCAACAGGCAGAGCGCAGGTCCTATCCCTATGAGACGCTGAGAGACACTGAGGCTGAAACAGGAAACGCTGTTCTTGAAAAAACGGGGGTCATGTGATTTTTCCAGCCAATCGCAACCATACACTTTCCCATCATGACGTCGCACACACATCTCACCCTGCTCTTTTTCGGGTTAATTGATTTGCCGGCCGCCAAAATTACAGTAAGCGCCGAAAAAGGCGCGATCTTAATAGTTGTGCTCAGTTTTTAAACCCTTAATATCGCCATGATTTTGAAATTTTCCCATCACCTTTAAAAACCTTGCCGATTTCAACTTTGTCGATAAAAATCGCTCAACACTAGTTATTATTATAAAAATATCTGACACTGGGATATTTGTCCACTATTATTGTGTCAAGTTTATTATATAACTTAAAGGGGTTTTATCGTTACAAAGATCATGTCTCAGATTATGGGGACAATAAAAATAAGCACTTTTGTAATTGGGTTGCATTACCTCTGTCACTTGGTTTAGCAGATATCAGCTTCTCTGTATATCTGTATTATGTTTCTGCTGTTGCTCTGTTGCTGGTCGGAACGCCCCCTGGCCGATTCCCTAGACACGCCCCCTGCACTGTGATTGGCTGGCTGACATTTCATTCAGCCTTTTTGGTTTACGCCCTAGACAGGAAACGCCCGGCCATGCCCCCGGCTGTGATTGGCTGCCTGCAACTCTGTTTTTAAATCCCCTCTAGAGCTTTTAAAAATTGATAGTGAAACCAAGGCCTGCTGGCTCTATGTACATCCCCCAAGCTCTATGGTGATGATCTGGGCAATGACTGCCTGTTTAAAGGGTTTTTGGCCAAGAGGGTTTTTTCACTCCTCACAGTCCCGTCCTTAAGCTGCTAAATTTGAAAAGAGGGCCTTTTGTTCCTCAGGGCTAATGCAGCCCCGCCTCCTTATTTACATCATCATTTTTAGTGTATAACATAAGGATTCAACACTGTGTCTGCATAAGCTGCTTGTATAGCGCAGTGCTTAGCTGATCCACTCTGCAAGATAAAGGTTAGGAGTAGAGATGGGCGAATTGATTCTAACAAAGTGGAATTCGTTTAGAATTATATAGAAAACCTTTTTTCCCGGGTTTTAACGAGTCGAAGTTTGGGGGACTTCGGGTGAACGAAGTGTGCTTTTGATTGATAAAATGGCTGCGAGCACATGGCGCTACATGGGCAAAGCACTCTGGGAGGAAGAAGGGCATACCCTGCATGACATGTGCAGAGATGAAGCCAATCAGAGACCGGCGGGATTCTGTGACGCCACCGCACTATATAAGTCCGGGCGCGACGCTGGGAGCTCATACCGCTCTCACTGTACTGATCAGGGAAGGTGCTGCTGATTGTTACTGAAGAATTGATTTTTATACAGCGATTTTTGTGGGGTGTCTCAGCTTGTCTCAGAGACTGCTTCTCTTAACGTTCTATTTCTGATTTTTTGGGGTATTGGATCTGAAATCCAGTGTGCGTCCACTGCAGCTGCATATACATTTAAATCCTATCTGCTCACAGCACATTGAATATCCAAGGGGGATCTAAGCCAGTTCCTGTTGTATTCATTTAAAGAAACAGCGTTTTTACAATACAAATACCACTTAATTTTTGGCTGCTCAATTCTTTGGCGCAATTTACATCCAGGGGTTAATTAAGCGTTGTTATTCAGCTGTAGTGACTCCAAGAAACCGTCTTTTTCAACGCCAAAATATATACATTTTTCCTGTAGCATAATTCACAAGCGAAGGTTAATTACAATTTTATCTCTTGTTGTGTGCCGTAAAAAATACGCCATTGTAACACGCTACAAAGCTACTAGTTTGTGGTGGCTCAATTCTTTGGCGCAATTTACATCCAGGGGTTAATTAAGCGTTGTTTTTCAGCTGTGGTGATCCCAAGAAACCGTCATTTTCAACGCCAAAATATATACAATTTTCCTGTAGCATAATTCACAAGCAAAGGTTAATTACAATTTTATCTCTTGTTGTGTGGCGTAAAAAACACAGCATTGTAACACGCTACAAAGCTACTAGTTTGTGGTGGCTCAATACTTTGGCGCAAGTTACATTCAGGGGTTAATTAAGCGTTGTTTTTCAGCTGTGGTGATCCCAAGAAACCGTCATTTCAACGCCAAAATATATACATTTTTCCCCTGTATGCAATTATTTCAACAAGCAAAGGTTAATTTACAATTTTATCTCTTATATGTGTGGCGTAAAAAAACACCGCATTGTTAACAGCTACAAAGCTACTAGTTTGTGGTGGCTCAATTCTTTGGCGCAATTTACATCCAGGGGGATAATTAAGCGTTGTTTTCTGCAGTTGTATCAGTAAAAAGAAACTTTTGTTTTTCTCCGCCACAAAAAAATTCTATAGCATAAATTCATATCCGAAGGTTATTAATTAAGCCTGTTTGTGCTTTTATATTCAGTAAAATACACAGAGTTTTTAAACGGCACATACAAGTCAATTTTTCCTGCCCATTTGTGGAGCGCAATTTATATCCAAGGGTTACCAAGCTTGTTACTGGGTTCATTTGGCGTCAAATACAGGGTGTGTATTTATCATATACAGATATCTTCATCAAACAGTGTCTGTACATTTTAGAACAAACAGTATGTCAGACAGAGAGGTGGCAGGCTCTTCACCTGCGAGTGGCAGAGGCACAAACATTCCAGGCCCAGGTCGCAGCACAGCAAGGGGACGACGCAGCAGGGGTCACTCGGTGAGGCCACAACTGCCGCTGTCATCTAGCGGCCGTGTGTTGTTCAGCAACCCAATGGTTCTTGATTGGTTGACTAGGTCATCCACTTCCTCCCAGATGACATCTGACAACCCCAGCCAAGAGTCGGTGGGAACGTCAGACACAACCCGGGAGCAGCTCAGCGGCCCTCACCTGTCCTCAACCCGCCTCTGTCCCATCTCAGGCAGAGATCTACTATGTGGTCTGGGCTCAGCGCCACTATATAGCGAGGATGAACAATTTGAGGAGGGCAGTCAGCAGCTACTTGGCAGCGAAGAAATGGGGCCAATATCCCCTGCTTCTTGCAGTAGGCGGCAAAGTATAGATGTTGAGAGTGGCATGGGAGGTCATGTTGTGAGGGGTCAGCCTCTGCATACGAAGACCGATGATGAGGACAGCAGTGACGATTTAAAACAAATAGATGATGATGTAGCCGATCGCACTTGGGAGCTGGGTGAGGCAAGGGCTTCATCATCGTCAGGAGAAAAGGGCGTCAGCTAGCGCGTCAGGCAGCGGCGCAGCAAGCAAGTGGGTTGTTTGGCCGTGAGTCAACAGGGTAGCAGCAGTGTGAGGTCGGGAGCCAAGCGGCCACGGGGTAAAAAACCCGCTTCGCAGGTCCAAGAAAGTAGCGGCAAAGGGGCTCAGCGAGGCAGCAGCGGCAGTAGTCGCTCAGTGCGGAGCGTTGGCGGTAAAATCCGACACTCGGCGGTGTGGCAGTTCTTTGCTAAGACACCGCAGGAGCCGAATATGGGTATATGTAGAATCTGTAAGCAGAAAGTGAAGCGTGGCCAGGGAGCTAACGTTGGCACCACGGCCCTGCGTCAAGACATGTAGCGTCACCATCCGGTGACCTGGGAGACACGTGGCTCAGATGTGGTGGTCCATCCTGCCGCTGCAGCAACAGCAGCAGCAGCAGCGCCCAGTGGCACGCATGCCATTGCAGCCAGTCAAGGCTCCACCACCTCTGCAGAAGGGAGCTGTTTCTCTTTGACATCATCTCCCGGTCCAGATGCTCCTGCTCCTCGCTACTCATGGCGCCAGCAGTCGTTCAGTGAGGCGATTGCAAAGAGACAAAAGTATGCGTCCAACCATCCTAAGGTGCAGCAGCTGACCGTGCTCCTGTCCTAGTTGTTGGTACTGCAGTCCCTCCCTTTCCAAATGGTGGACTCTGCACCGTTCAGAGAACTAATGGCTTGTGCCGAGTCGAGATGGAGAGTTCCAAGCCGTAATTTATTTTCCAAAAAGGCAGTTCCAGCACTTCATAAATATGTAGAACAGAAGGTGGGCCAGTCCTGGAGCTTATCGGTTTGTTCCAAGGTGCACGGCAGCGTCAACGTCTGGAGCTGTAATTACGGTCAGGGCCAGTACATGTCCTTTACGTCCCACTGGGTGAATGTTCTTCCAGCCCAGGAAAAACAACAACTTGGACAGGACAGGCCGCTTTCTCCTCCACGTTGTCAAACTGCGGCTCCTGCGCCAATGTCCGCCTCCTCCTCCTCCACCACCATCTCCGCCTCCACAAGTACTGCTCCATCATACCACATGTGTAGGGCACAGCGGTGTCACGCAGTTCTTCACCTGGTTTGCCTCGGCGAACGAAGTCACACAGGGGAGGAACTGCTCCGCGTCATGCAGCAAGAAATCGTTGTGTGGCTTTCTCCGCGCCAACTGCAAATCGGAACCAGGGTGACGGCCATGGGGAGGAACTTGGTGTCTGCGCTGCAACCGAGGGGGGAGGGGTCCATGGCCCAGTTTCGCATGTGTTTCAATCTGGGTTGTGAAAAGGCCTTTGAGAAAATTTCCCCCGATCTTCAGAAAAATTCTAAAAATGCCAGGAAACGTGCATGCATTTTACCATTCGTACAAAGCCAGGAAAACCCTCCTCGAGTTGCAGCAGAGAGCGGCCCCCCCCAACACACCTCTGAAAATCCCGATTTTCCCCCCCTTGGACCCCAGCCTGCCTGTTGGACCGACTGTAAAGAAAAAGAGAAAGGCCATTAAACGTTTTTTGAGCCCGGTAAAAAAGGGTCTTATCCAATTTTTGAAACAAGCCGTTATTAGAGTGCACACGTTATAGAAACCCGTTTGGATACCTGTTGACCCCCCCTTAAAAACCGTAAAAATGGGCGTATGGACAAAACAGAATTTTATTTCATTTTTAAAAATTTGGGTGCATAAAAACATAGTTCTATGACGAAACCTTGGGCAAATAAAAAACAAGGGAAAAACGGGCAGATTAGCTGTAAGCTTCCCCTGTTTAGGAGGTGAGTGATAGTCCCATAGTAGACTAGTAGGACCCGATCATGTGAGTTGCACCCCCAGTGCCGCCACAAGACGCGAGTTCGGAAAGGCACCCCTTCCTTTCTCAAGCTGCGTTGTAAAGGCACGTCTTTCCCCCTTTAAATTCACTGACCATGTTTACAAGTGTGAAAGTCATTTATCTATACTAAAAAACAAATACTAACATCACTGTTAAAAACAATATAAATTCTCAAGCTTAAGGGGAAAAGAAAAAGGTTTTAAAGGGCAATTTTAAATAGGCATAATTACAAATAAAACGTAATAAAACTCATTTAACCCCTTTGGTGAAAATTGAACCTTTTTGCAATCCAATACGCCCCCCTTTTTGGTAACCTAGTTTTTTTTTTGGCATAATTCATTTTTCACTTTTTCAAGTACACACCACCGAAAACACAGATTTATGTTGGTATTCATTAAAATGTTTCGCTACAGTTGTTTCACCAAATTTTGTGGTTCGTCTGAGCTATCTTTTTTTTTTTTAAAATTTCTAATAGCACTTTTATGTTCCCCTATCCTGATTCCACGGGGCGGCTGGTCTGCCTATAACCATTTGCTACATGGACATTTTAACATGTAGTTTACGTTGTTGCTATTGCAATTAAAAAGACCCTTTAAGGGGTATATCATATCCCGATCGGATGAATTTTTTTAAACCCTTTAATAATAGGAAAACCAGTTGTTCACGATGACAAGGGAGTGCCCCATTATTTAGCCCGGAAGGATTTTTTGTCTGGAAAATCTGTGTAGGGGGCAAATCAAGTGTATAAGGCTGTTGCCTTTGTTTTACCACGTTATAAAAGAAACGGGTTTGTCCCTAAACAATGTCCAAATTGGGTAAATTGTAGAAGGGCCCAATTTAGATAAGGCATTTTTTATGATTTAGTGCTTATAAGTGGAAAGGGAAATTAAATCTGGGCGTTTTTTAAACTTACTTCCCCTTTTAAGAAACCTTCTCATTTTTGCTCTGTTTTTTAAACCAAAACGTCCCAATTTTTTTCATTTAACCTCTTTTCACGAATTTTTTTTTTAACCAATTCCTGCTTTTTTTAAATCATAAAAATCAATTCTGAACAAAGCGACTGCCCTTTCATTTGGCTTTTGGTTTTCCATAAAATATTAAAGGGGTATGAAAACTGATCGAGGGAAAAAGTTATTGGTTCTGTGGGTTTAGAATATACGTTGTTTTAAAATGTATTATTTTTTTTGATCCCTAAAATTTTAACATCCAAATTTTCATTTCGTCTTCTGAATTTTTATCTAAATTTTCAATGGATGTCGAAAATTAGATCCCCCCAAAATTCATTTAGTTGTTTCTCATTCCCGTCCACTTAAAAGGCCAGCACACCCCCAAAAAATGGGGAAAATTCGGCCGTAATTTTTACCGCCCGAAGGGCCAAATGGGCCAAAAACGGCCCATATTGGGAAAAAATTCCTTCCAAGAAATAGTTTTTTACCCCGCCCCGAACGCCGGGGGGAAATAATCACCGTAATTTTCTAGCGCGAAAACCGCCCAAATCATAAGGTACGTTTTATATATGACTTAATTCAAGTGTCACATGAAATGACGTCATAACTCCACGGTTTTAATTTTTTTGGAAATTTTGGGGATATCAGTAAGCAAGAAAGTTCTTTTTTTATAGTTTCTGAGAAAAACCCCTATTAAACTCCAGGGGCCAAAAAAAAAAGCCCATGCCAGACACGAGGTTACAGGGGGCGACGTTAGGGCCCCGTGCACCTTTTGGACAAAATAGTAAAGGAACCCAGGATGGGTTATGTTAATAAAAACTTTTGGTTGATCTAAAAATTGAAGTAAGGCTTCCCCAAAAAGTACAATTTCTTGTTTTTTTAAGGTGGGGGTTGGGGGGGTTTTTTTTTCCCCAATTTTGATTTATCACTTTTTGTTTTAAAAAATTGGGCCTGAAACTGGGGGCCCCCCCCCCCCCCAACGGTTTTTTTTGATTAATCCTTTTTTTGGACAATCCCCGAAGTCCTTTTCCCCGGAGGGGGGAAAGGTTTTTTGGAATAGGGCCTTTTTTTTTTATAACTTTATTAATGACCAATTGAGAAAATATTCCCAAATTTTGGTTTGAACAATGGACAAACTGACTTTTTTTTTTAAAAGCCTTTGTTTGCATTCAACTAT
Source organism: Phyllomedusa bahiana (assembly GCA_025379985.1). Taxonomy (NCBI): domain Eukaryota; kingdom Metazoa; phylum Chordata; class Amphibia; order Anura; family Hylidae; genus Phyllomedusa; species Phyllomedusa bahiana. The sequence continues at coordinate 44,601 of JAODAL010029226.1, read as the reverse complement.
TCTTTAATTTTCTTTTTATGAACTTTAACCAAAATTTCCGACCAAATTGTAGAAAAACCCTTTAAAATTGAAAAAAGTCATTTTTTTTCAAGGAACATAATTCAATCCCTTTTTTTTTAGGGTTTGGGTTTGTTTTAGCTTCAAGTATGTGTGGGGATATTTAAAAGGCTAAAGAAATTTTTACTTCTTTTTTGCGTTTTGCGCTCCTGGGGGGCCCCCGCCTCCTGTTTGGTTGGACGGAGTATTTTTTTTTTGGTTCGCTTTTGAACTCAACATCCTAAAAAAGGGTTGGGGCTTGTTTGCCGCTGCATTTTTTATAAGACTGTCGATGTATTATTGCATTTTAGAGGGTTTGGGGCACTTCTCTTATGAATTTTCGTTTTTGTCGCTTACTGAAACTATCTTCAACCAATTATAGACTCGTTAAATTATAGTCTTTTGTATCTTTTCATATTTTTTCCCAACTTATCTGTAGAGTAAGATCGTAGCTTTTCCCATTCTGTTTAATTCATTATGGTTTTTTCATATTGGTTGATACCACGTCAATTTTTATTTATATCACAAATTCAATTTCTTTTTTAGTATTTTTCATTTCCAACTGAAGGGTCGATAGTTAGGAGCATTAGATCCAAAGAAATCGGTTGGATAGGCAGTCCATTTTTCTCTATATTCTTGGTCTTCTAAAATAAAATAGGATAAGTTGCTCCCCAGGGCCCCTTTGGTATTCTTAGGGCTTTCACAAAACTCATTAGAGTCGACGAGTAGTGTTAAAAATGGTTTCTTTGCCATCAGCTTTCCAGTTTTTTTGGTAAATTATTACAGGTTCCTTTATTCGTATTAGGGAAAAAACCACCGCTTCAGCTTGCTGCAAAATCCCCATTTCTTTCGGGCCCGTAAACTGAACTTTTCGCCCTTTCACGTGAGATTTTTGATTATCAAAAGTGGTAAAAAAAATATATGGTAGAAGGGGAAAAAAAATTTTTTAAATAATTGCAAACAATGCGTTTTGCGTGCCACGTTAAGTCCCACGTTGGGTCCTTTCTTTTCTCCCCAAAAATCAATAAAAAAGTAACTAGGGTGTATGGCAAAAAAATTGAACTTTACTTCATTTTTTAAATGGTGATAAAAGACATACTATGAGAACACCTTAGGCAAATGAAAAACATTTAAAACGTGGGAGACTTAGCTGTATACTTCTCCCCGTTTTTTGGGGTGATGATAGCCCATAGTAATGAGGGCCCCATATGCTAAAGGGGTTGCAGGGCCCAGTGCCGCCATCAATGACGCACGTTTTGGAAGGCAGCCTTTTCCCTTTTTAAAACATGCGTTGTAAAGACACGAAAACCTCTTTATTTTGACCATGATTAACAGGGGTGCATGTCGTTATCTATACTAAAAACAATAAAACTAACATCACTGTTAAAAAAAAATTAAATATCTCAAGCTTAGAGGACATGAAAAAAAAAAAGGAGCATATTTTTATAAATGCTAAGTTACAAAACAAAATAAACCAAAAATCATTTAACCCCCTTTGGGGCAATTGTATCCATTGTTGCAAACCAATAAAGCCTCCCCCCTGTATAACCTAGTTTTTTTTGGGGAAATATATTGAGATTTTTCACCTTTTTCAGTCACACCACCGAAAATCCCGAATTATGTTGGTATATTTTAAAGTTTCGCACAGTTGTTTCACCAAATTTTTGGGGTTTTCTCGAGCTATCTTTTTTATTTTAAATTTTTTAATAAACCCCTTTTTTATGTTCCCCTTCCTATTCTCACTGGGCGCTGGTCTTTTCCATATACCTTTTGTTTCAAGGACATTTTAAAACATGTAGTTTACGGTTTGCTAGTGCAACTAAAGTACCTTTTAATTGGGTATCCCCAAAAATCCCCTGATGGGATGTTTAAAAAATTTGTTGGGAACCCCTTTAAAAAAAAATACGGAACAGTTGTTGGGCACGTAGAAAAAAAAAGGATTTGCCCATTACGTTTGGGTTCCGAAGGATTTTTTGTCTGGAAATTGTGAGGGCGAAAAAACGAGTGTATAAGGGGTTTGGGTGCCCCCCATTGTTTAAACCACGTTTATAAAAATTAAAGGGTTTGTCCCTAAACGTGTCCCAAAAATTGGGGGGCAGATTGTACAAGTGCCCCAATTTGATTAATGGCATTTTTTTGTTTGAATGCTTTTATATGTGGAAAATGAAAATTTCAGGCTGTTTTTATTTATTGTTCTTTTTTAAGAAACTTTTTTTTTTTGGGGGATTTCCCCAAACCCATCTTACCAATTTTTTTTCATGTAACCTCTTTTCAAATTTTTTTTAACCAATTCCTGCATTTTTAAAAATATCTTTGGGTTTACGTTGGGGTGTATTGAACAAGTGAACATCTCAGATATATGCCAAAAAAAAAACTAGGTTTCTACAGAGGGAGGGGTATTAATTGCAAAAATGGATAAATTGCACCAAAGGGGGTTAAATAGTCTTTGAGTCTACGTTGCTATTTTGTAACTTATGACTATAAAAATTGCTCCCAACCTTTTTCATGTCCTCTAAGCTTGAGAATTTATATTTTTTTTTAACAGTGGTTTTGTATATTGTTTTTCGTATAGAAACATGCATCCACCTGTGAATCATGGTCAGTGAATAAAGAGGATGAAAGGGCCTTTTTAAACCATGCTTTTAGAAAGGGGAAGGCGTGCCTTCCCAAACGTCCGGGGGCATTGCATGGCGGCACTGGGCTACAACTCACATGATGGCTCCTATAGTCTACTATGGGGACTTTTACTCACCTCCAAACAGGAAACTATACAGCTAAGTTCTGCACGTTTTCATATGTTTTTCATTGCCCAAGGTGTTCGCATAGAAAAATAGTCTTTTATCACCCCAAATTTTTAAAATGAAGTAAAGTTCAAAGTTTTTTTCCATACACCTAGTGTACGTTTTTTGAAAAAAACTCCCCCGTGTAACTTTTATTCAGCTAGTGGCAGCTCCCTGCGTGAACCGCCGTTTGTTGGGCCATTCGAGGAGGCGACGTTTTTGTCCGTCCCAGGATACGGGTTTGAATAACGTTTTTTCCACTGCTTATTTTCCCGGAACAGACGCGAAAAATCTGTCTGGGGAGGGGACTGGGGACGTGCATACATCTCGCGGCCCCAAAGATCCCGGGGGGGCTGAAATGGGGAGGAGGAGGAGGGGCATTGGAGCAGAAGCATTTTCTGTAAATGAGGGGTTTTCTACCCAGGTGACAAGAGAGGAGGAGCAGGAGCAGCTGGAGGAGCTAGATGGAGATGAGGAAGACTAGGCAGATGACCCACAAGCACCATGGCAGTATACAGTGGAGATGGAGGCGGGGAGCCCCTCGGAGTCTCTTGTGCAGATGGCCGGCAGCATGCTGATTTGCCTGCTAGTGACAGCCGAATAGTCAGCATCCGGCAGAGGGATGACTTCTGGCTCTCCACCCTATTGGACCCTCGCTACCGGTCCAAAATGGGAGCCTTTTTCCCAGCTATTGAGAGGGAGGACAAACTCAAATACTATAGGGAAATCCGCCGACGTCAGTTGGCCGCTGGCCATGTGTGGCATCGTCCCTCCTCTGATAGCTCTGACCGGGGGTTCTTCAGCACTCACGTACTACTGCCGCGGCTGCCGGGGAAGGTGGGGGGGTCGGAGCAGTACCAGCTCCATCAGCAGCAACCTGTCTGGAGTCACTGATGAGCAGCTTCCTTCACCCGCCTAGTGAGGAGGGCAGTCGCCAGCAGCAGCAGGACCTGGAGCAGACCCTGAACCAACAGGTGTGGCCTACTTGGACAGCACTCTGCCACCCCAGTTAGAAGATCCGCTGGACTACTGGGCAGCCAAACTGGATGTGTGGCCGCAACTTGTCGAGTTTTCAGTGGAGAAGCTGTCCTGCCCGGCCAGTAGTGTGGCATCAGAGCGGGTGTTCAGTGGGGCGGGGGCCATCGTTACCCCAAGGAGAACCCGCTTGTCCACGGGAAATGTGGAACGACTGACCTTTGTCAAGATGAATCAGGCGTGGATCGGCCAGGATTTCCACACACCAATGCCTTAGGCGTCAGACTACATCAGCCATGACGCCTCACCCAAACTGTGAGAAATGAGTCTGGGTTCAAACTACCTGCCTCAGCCACTATTCTGATGCCACCACCCACCTGATGCCACACATCTGCTGACAGTTTCTCCATCTGCCACGAACCATCTTTACCAGGATCTGGTATTGCCACCCACCTCCACTCTCTGTCATTGTGCCACTGTCTGGCCTCATGCTGCTGCTGTGGCTGCTGCCGTGACCTCCACCCTGTGTCATTGTGCCACTCTCTGACCTCATGCTGTTGCTCCTGCCGCCGTCACACCTCCATTTCTCTGTCATTGTGCCACTCTGTGGCCTATTCCTGTTTTTGCCACCTCCAGAATGTCATTGTGCCACTGTCTAAACCTCATGCTGCTGCTGTGGCTGCTGCTGTGACCTACACACTCTGTCATTGTGCCACTGTCTGACCTCATGCTGCTGCTCTGGCTGCTGCCATGACCTACACACTGTGTCATTGTCCCACTCTGTGGCCTACTCCTGTTTTTGCCACCTCCAGAATGTCATTGTGCCACTGTCTGACCTCATGCTGCTGCTGTGGCTGCTGCCGTGACCTACACACTCTGTCATTGTGCCACTGTCTGACCTCATGCTGCTGCTCCGGATGCTGCCATGACCTACACACTGTGTCATTGTGCCACTGTCTGAACTCATGCTGCTGCTGTGGCTGCTGCCGTGACCTACACACTGTGTCATTGTGCCACTGTCTGACCTCATGCTGCTGCTGTGGCTGCTGCCGTGACCTACACAATGTGTCATTGTGCCACTGTCTGACCTCATGCTGCTGCTGTGGCTGCTGCCGTGACCTACACACTCTGTCATTGTGCCACTGTCTGACCTCATGCTGCTCCTTTGGCTGCTGCCGTGACCTACACACTGTGTCATTGTCCCACTCTGTGGCCTACTCCTGTTTTTGCCACCTCCAGAATGTCATTGTGCCACTGTCTGACCTCATGCTGCTGCTGTGGCTGCTGCCGTGACCTACACACTGTGTCATTGTGCCACTCTCTGACCTCATGCTGTTGCTCCTGCCACCGTCACCTCCACTCTCTGTCATTGTGCCACTCTGTGGCCTATTCCTGTTTTTGCCACCTCCAGAATGTCATTGTGCCACTGTCTGACCTCATGCTGCTGCTGTGGCTGCTGCCGTGACCTACACACTCTGTCATTGTGCCACTGTCTGACCTCATGCTGCTGCTCCGGCTGCTGCCGTGACCTACACACTGTGTCATTGTGCCACTGTCTGACCTCATGCTGCTGCTGTGGCTGCTGCCGTGACCTACACACTCTGTCATTGTGCCACTGTCTGACCTCATGCTGCTGCTCCGGCTGCTGCCGTGACCTACACACTGTGTCATTGTGCCACTGTCTGAACTCATGCTGCTGCTGTGGCTGCTGCCGTGACCTACACACTGTCATTGTGCCACTGTCTGACCTCATGCTGCTGTTGTGGCTGCTGCCGTGACCTACATACTGTGTCATTGTGCCACTGTCTGACCTCATGCTGCTGCTGTGGCTGCTGCCGTGACATCCACACTGTGTCATTTTCCCACTCTGTGGCCTACTCCTGTTTTTGCCACCTCCAGAATGTCATTGTGCCACTCTCTGACCTCATGTTGCTGCTGTGGCTGCTGCCGTGACCTCCACACTGTGTCATTGTCCTCACTCTGTGGCCTACTCCTGTTTTTGCCACCTCCAGAATGTCATTGTGCCACTGTCTGACCTCATGCTGCTGCTGTGGCTGCTGCCGTGACCTACACACTGTGTCATTGTGCCACTGTCTGACCTCATGCTGCTGCTGTGGCTGCTGCCGTGACCTACACACTGTCATTGTGCCACTGTCTGACCTCATGCTGCTGTTGTGGCTTCTGCCGTGACCTACACACTGTGTCATTTGACTGTCACCTCATTGCTGCTGTGGCTGTGCTGTACCTACACACTGTGTCTTGTGCACTGTCTGACCTCTGCGCTGCTGTGGCTGCTGCCGTGACCTACACACTGTCATGTGCCACTGTCTGACCTCATGCTGTGTGTGGCTTCTGCGTGACCTAAACACTGTGTCATGTGCCACTGTCTGACCTCATGCTGCTGCTCTGGCTGCTGCCGTGACCTACACAATGTGTCATTGTCCCACTCTGTGGCCTACTCCTTTTTTTTTGCCACCTCCAGAATGTCATTGTGCCACTGTGTGACCTCATGCTGCTGCTGTGGCTGCTGCTGTGACCTACACACTGTCATTGTGCCACTGTCTGACCTCATGCTGCTGCTGTGGCTGCTGCCGTGACCTACACACTGTGTCATTGTGCCACTGTCTGACTTCATGCTGCTGCTGTGGCTGCTGCCGTGACCTACACACTCTGTCATTGTGCCACTGTCTGACCTCATGCTGCTGCTCTGGCTGCTGCCGTGACCTACACAATGTGTCATTGTCCCACTCTGTGGCCTACTCCTGTTTTTGCCACCTCCAGAATGTCATTGTGCCACTGTCTGACCTCATGCTGCTGCTGTGGCTGCTGCCGTGACCTACACACTGTGTCATTGTGCCACTGTGTGACCTCATGCTGCTGATGTGGCTGCTGCCGTGACCTACACACTGTGTCATTGTGCCACTGTCTGACATCATGCTGCTGCTCTGGCTGCTGCCGTGACATCCACACTGTGTCATTTTCCCACTCTGTGGCCTACTCCTGTTTTTGCCACCTCCAGAATGTCATTGTGCCACTGTCTGACCTCATGCTGCTGCTGTGGCTGCTGCCGTGACCTCCACACTGTGTCATTGTCTCACTCTGTGGCCTACTCCTGTTTTTGCCACCTCCAGAATGTCATTCTGCCACTGTCTGACCTCATGCTGCTGCTGTGGCTGCTGCCGTGACCTACACACTGTGTCATTGTGCCACTGTCTGACCTCATGCTGCTGCTGTGGCTGCTGCCATGACCTACACACTGTCATTGTGCCACTGTCTGACCTCATGCTGCTGTTGTGGCTTCTGCCGTGACCTACACACTGTGTCATTGTGCCACTGTCTGACCTCATGCTGCTGCTGTGGCTGCTGCCGTGACCTACACACTGTGTCATTGTGCCACTGTCTGACCTCATGCTGCTTCTCTGGCTGCTGCCGTGACCTACACACTGTGTCATTGTCCCACTCTGTGGCCTACTCCTGTTTTTGCCACCTCCAGAATGTCATTGTGCCACTGTCTGACCTCATGCTGCTGCTGTGGCTGCTGCCGTGACCTACACACTGTGTCATTGTGCCACTGTCTGACCTCATGCTGCTGCTGTGGCTGCTGCCGTGACCTCCACACTGTGTCATTGTCCCACTCTGTGGCCTCACTCTGTGGCCTACTCCTTTTTTTTGCCACCTCCAGAATGTCATTGTGCCACTGTCTGACCTCATGCTGCTGTGGCTGCCGCCGTCACCTCCACACTCTGTCACTGATGTTGCCACCTGAGCCCTCAGCTTGTTTTTTTCCAGCTGTCGCTCGCATGACTTTATCAGGCAACATTCCTGCTTCAGTTTTTTGGTCAGTTTTGCCCTCTTAAGTGCCCATGGAATTTTATAGTGAAGTGATTCTAAGAGCGGCGGCAGTCATACTGAAACACAACATTGTATGAAGACCAAACCAAGCTCCCTTTGCATATTTAAGCATGGCACAACGTTCTACAGCACCCTGCAGGCTCTGTGCAGCCTGGAAATAGCTGTTTTTTAACGTGATTCGTGCCGAAGTAATTCGGAACAAAGTTATTTTCTACCGAGAAATTCGGCGAAGTGAACGAAACGAATTTCGGGAAATTCGCCCATCTCTAGTTAGGAGTTCAAGTCCCATCAGTATTTTTTTTTTCTTTTATAAATTGTACACATATGTAAAGATATGAAAATATATGTGTAGACATCTATAATTTTATTCATATACATACACAAAGCTCCCCTATATAGTGTCCCATTGTCACAGTAGTAACACCAAGCACTTCCAACATATGTGATACAATGCATATATTCTGGGGGATGAGACATGATATAGGGGAGCTATGTATGTGTATATATATATCATTATAGAGATTGACATATATATTTTAGGTCTCTCTACATATGTGTAGAATTTAGGGGGGAAAAAATATACTCTGTGAGGGGACTAGAACTCCAAACCCCTTCGTTGTAAAAGCAATACTCTATCACTGCTCACTACTCTACCGCTGCACCAACAGCCCAAGTTAGTTACAAGCTGAGCAGGGCCTTCTCTCAAAGCTGATTGCTTCATCCCCCATTGTTTTCACTCTCATGTCACTGACAGGAAGCAGAAATCTTTACTTGAAGCTGACATTTGTCCTTGTAGTTGAGTAAAGGTCTCTGCCTGTTGTCAGTACAATTTGGGTGAACACCACTAGAAGTTAAAGCTGTTGGCTTTCAGCGTCATTTGTGTGTAAACTAAGACATATGACAGGTGCTTGCTGGTGTTTGGAGCCTCAAGGCTGCAGACATAAGAAGCATGCAGGAGGCTACAGAGCTATTTTATCCAGACAACCTTCTGCAGCCCCTGCTTCATACAAAATGATGTCACAGTTCTTCAGTGAGGGGACACACGCCTCCTGGAAGGAGAGACACGCCTGCTGACAGGAGAGACACGCCCCTGGATTTCAAACTCAATCTGAGAAAATTAGCTGAACAGCCGAAACAGCTCAAATGATAACACCCCTTTAAAACAAGAACAACGCGTTTCGCGAGTACCGTGCTCGCTTCATCATTCTTGTTTTAACGCTTTGTTCTTGTTTTAAGTTATATAATAAACTTGACACAATAATAGTGGACAAATGTCCCAGTGTCAGATATTTTAATAATAATACCCCTAGCGCTAGTACCCTCTTTTTTATCTACGTGATATTTGCCTCCTGTGGACTCTCGTGTGCGGAGGATCCTCGTGTAAGAAGAGCAGGGCCTCCTGTACGGGGCCCGGTGGAATAAGGGGGTCCGCTGCAAGCAGGCCCCCTTATTCCTCATGACAGAGCGGCACCCAGCGGCACAGCCGCCAAACCAGGCTCACACATTCCCACAGTGTAGGCCCCGGAGGTAGTGCCGCCACTCCCCGGGGTCCGGCCGCCGCATCCGGTCTCTGCACACCCGGGCTCTGTGTTCCGAGCGTTCAGAGACCGGGCCCGGGAGTCGGGGACCAATGTCCTCCATTCCCGGGGCTGCGCGGTGTCAGCGGAGCACAGCGCCGCTAGTGCTCTGCTCCGCTGATCGCCCTGGAAGGTGTAAGGCGTTAGGCCATAACCCTGAAAGGCGCCGGCCCATACTGCTGACTTAGGCGCGCGGTGACGTCACATCACCGCGCTGCCTATATAGGGCGCCAGTAGAAGCCGGCGGAGAGCGGCCAGGAGCAGCCAGGAGCGGGCGTGGGGTAAGTGGTTGTTTTTTTTTTTTTTTTTATATATATATAAGGAAGCGGGCTCTGGCTACATAACTCTAAAGGGGGCCCTGGCTACATAACTCTAAGGGGGGCCCTGACTACCTAACTCTAAAGGGGGCCCTGACTACAACTCTAAAGGGGGCCCTGACTACCTAACTCTAAAGGGGGCCCTGGCTACCTAACTCTAAAGGGGGCCCTGGCTACCTTACTCTAAAGGGGGGCCCTGACTACCTAACTCTAGAGGGGGGCCCTGGCTACCCAACTCTAGAGGGGGCCCTGGCTACCTAACTCTAAAGGAGGCCCTGACTACCTAACTCTAAAGGGGGCCCTGACTACCTAACTCTAAAGGAGGCCCTGATTACGTAACTCTAAAGGGGGCCCTGGCTACATTACTCTAAAGGGGGCCCTGACTACCTAACTCTAAAGGGGGGCCCTGACTACCTAACTCTAAAGGGGGCCCTGGCTACCTACGGCTTACCTAACTGGGGGCAACCACCTACCTACAGCCTACCTAACTGGGGTCCACCAACCTAACTGTAGCCTATCAACTTGCCTAAATGGGGCCTGCTTATCTAACTAGGGGCTATTTACCTACCCCCCATGGCTAGGTACCCACAAACCTACCTGGGGCTGGCCTACCAACTTATCCAGTGGGGGTCTACCTACCTAAATAGGGCCTATCTAATTACCTGGGACCTTGCACATTTGCCAACATACCTAGGGTCTTGTCTACCTACCTGGTAAGGTAATTGTGAGGGGAGCAGCCCATAGTTGTAGTATAATCTCCAGGGGTCAGTTCTTTCTCCACCCTCCAACCCCTTAGGATACTAGACCTCTAAGTTATGGCTTGTACCTGCTCTCCCACCCCTGGGAAGTTTGTACAGAGGTGGGAATAGGTAAAGAAATGCTGTAAAATTGAGGAATCTAAGAGATGTGTGTGTAATTTCTGCAGGGATGACTTGTGGCTGGGACAAGTCATCATGTCTAAGTTACAGGAGGTCACGCACACCTAAAGGTAAAAGGAAGTTATTAGGGTGCTAGTGGAAAGGAGGCAATAGCCCCGAGTCTAGTATAAATGATAAATCCACTGCACACCAAATAGGTAGTGAGAAAAAGAGTATATCTTTATTTAACATATAGTCCAGATTAAAGCTATAGTAGTAAATCCAAACATAGATAGTGTCAGTATTGCACCAGTTTCTGAAATATTCACAAGTACATAAGCACAAGGAGGTAGATATGAGAGATTAACAGGTATTGATGTCAGAAATAAATGACGTTTCGGCGTCTAGCCTTTTTCAAAATGACATCTAGCAATTGTAGTAAATGCACTATGTAGAAAAGAAGGTGGAATACAATACTGAAGCAGTAAAGAGCGCTCACTGCAAATATCAGTTCCTGTGTGTGCCCGGTCGGTATATAAGAGGCCAGGTATGGCTGGAGGGATAGGAGAACGGACAAGCACGTCCAGGAGATAGTCAGACCGCTGGACAAGTCATCATGGCAGTGTGGAACGGATGCACAAGAGAAGGGAAAAAGAATGACTCAAGAGAAGAGAACGACTCATCAGATAAGACGTCTCCGGTGAGTCCCTGGATGTCAGGGGTTATTTTACTTCCATACTGGATCAGTTCTGTATTCACTGTAATGTGATGTGACCCGAGCTGGTGTCGGATCACTATATAGTCTCAATATGGTGATGTTGTAGGTTATATCGGCGTTAGTATAGTGGCAGCGTACGTGTCCCTGATTGTAAAAGAGGGAACACCTGACCCTGTGATAGGAGTTACACTTTTACTTTCTTGCTGGTGTTTATTTTAGAAGGTGGTGAGGTGCATGACCATTTAAGGTGAGCAGTTACAATACTGCATAGTGTCTATTGTGAGCTATATCTTTAATCGCACAGCGTGTGCTTCTACTTCTTTGTTTCTAGCACATCTGTTTAAAAAATCTATATAGATGCAGCAAAGTTCAACTTGACTATGATATCACAGCTTTCTGTATTATCTGATCTTAGATCACATTGAAAAGAATTATGAGAATTGTACAGACATTTTTTTATTAATAAAATAGAACACTGCTAGAAAAACTTATATTTACCTTTACCCTTACCTGGGAAAATGTGCGATTTGATGAAGGTTGCAGGGTTCACAAGACTCCATCTGCTGGTGAAGCTCTGATTCTCCATCAGAAAAACAAATATAAATTCTGGGGGCTAGAGCATCAAGGTTGTCCAGAGCTGTTGGAAGATCACAACCAGAGATGGGCGAATTTCTCAAAAATTCGATTAGCTGAGTTCGGCAAATTTTCTGACAAAATTAGTTTCAACCTGAATAAATTAGCGATGAATCGCGTTAAAAAACAGCTATTTCCTGGCTGCAGAGAGCCTGTAGGGTCTGTAGCACATTGCGTGCAAACTGGGCTTACAGGATAACCCCGACTCCATTAAAGCAAAACACAGAAAGTAGGGGATTAAACTGGAGCCGGCACAGGTCTCCGCATAGTTAAGGGGGGAAACGTCAGAGAAGGGGTCACTCCATGAAGCCAGAGCCATCACAGAATATGACAGAACCTGTTCTGTTAAATGCTGATACATGTAGAGGCCCCACCCCCGAATGAGTGGAGAGGGTGTCGGCAGTAATTTTGCGTTGACGTCTCTGATCATTTTGCTCTTCCTTTCATTCATCAGTGCCCGCTTTCAATCGGTCAATAATCCATCATTATTGCTAAAGCCAAAAACAAACAGGAGTTGATCCAAAACAGAGATGACCAGTAAATGGGATATTTGCATGTCTTCTGTGTTCTGTATCCACTCCAGCTTTTGGCTAGACAATTCTGATCCTTCCCATTCTTTCTGACAGGTGAAAAGAAGGGGAAAAACAAACATAGTGGCAACGTCATAGAGTGGTGAGGGTGGAAACAGCATTAGGAAACCACAGGGTGTTCCAGTGAGACAGCGGTCACTTGGCAGCAGCATGAGTAGGCCACAGAGTGGCACAATGACAGAGTGTGGAGGTCACGGCAGCAGCCACAGCAGCAGCATGAGGTCAGAAAGTGGCACAATGACACAGTGTGGAGGTCGCACAAACAGGAGTAGGCCACAGAGTGGCACAATGACAGAGTGTGGAGGTCTCGGCAGCAGCAGCATAAGGTCATAGAGTGGCACAATGACAGAGTGTGGAGGTGGCACAAACAGGAGTAGGCCACAGAGTGGCACAATGACAGAGTCTGGAGGTGACGGCAGCAGCAACAACAGTAGCAGCAGCATGAGGTCAGAGGTTGGCACAATGACAGAGTGGGGAGATCACGGCACAAGCAACAGCAGCAGCAACAGCAGTGTGAGGTCTTAGAGTGGCACAATGACAGAGTGTGGAGGTGGGTGGCAATACCAGTCCCTGGTAAAGATGGTGGTAGGCAGATGGAGCAACTGGCAGCAGATGTGTGGCATCAGGTGGGTGGCGGCATCAGTATAGTGGCTGAGGCAGGTAGTTTGAATCCAGACTCATTTTTCAAAGTTTTGGTGAGGCGTCATGGCTGATGTAATCTGATGCCTAAGGCATTGGTGTGTGGAAATCCTGGCCGATCCACGCCTGATTCATCTTGACAAAGGTCAGTCGCTCCACATTTTCGGTGGACAAGCGGGTTCTCCTTGGGGTAACGATGGCCCCCGCCGCACTGAACACCCGCTCTGATGCCACACTACTGGCCGGGCAGGAAAGCTTCTCCACTGCAAACTCGGAAAGTTGCGGCCACACATCCAGTTTGGCTGCCCAGTAGTCCAGCGGATCTTCTAACTGGTGTGGCAGAGTGCTGTCCAAGTTGGCCACGACCTGTTGGTTCAGGGTCTGCTCCAGGTCCTGCTACTGCTGCTGCTGGTGAGTGCCCTCCTCACTAGGCGGGTGAAGGAAGCTGCTTATCAGCGACTCCAGACTTAGGTTGCTGCTGATGGAGCTGGTACTGCTCCTACCCCCCACCTTCTCACAGCAGCCATGGCAGTGGTACGTGAGCGCTGAAGAACCCCTCGGTCAGAACTGTCAGAGGATGAACCATGCTGCACATAAGCAGCGGCCAACTGACTACGGAGGCTTTCTCTGTAGTATTTGTCCTCCCTCTCAGCAGCTGGGGAAAAGGCTGCCATTTTGGACCGGTAGTGAGGGTCCAAGAGGATGGAGAGCCAGAAGTCATCCCTCTGCCGGATGGTGACTATTTGGCTGTTACTAGCCAGGAAAATCAGCATGCTGCAGGCCATGTGCGCAAGTGACTCTGAGCGACTCCCTGCCTCCATCTCCACTGTATACTGCCACGGTGCTTGGGGGTCATCTGCCTCATATTCCTCATCTCCATCTACCTCCTCCAGCTGCTCCTGCTCCTCCTCCCCTGTCACCTGGGTAGAAAAACCACTCATTTCACCAGACAATGCTTCTGCTCCAATGTCCTCCTCCTCCAGTTCAGTCCCCACCGGACTCATGTGGCCACGAGATGTAGTCACCACATCTCCAGTCCCTTGTCCAGACAGATTTTTCAGCATCTGTTCCAGGACATGAAGCAGTGGAATGACGATATTCATCCCATAGTCCTGGGGACTGACAAATAACGTGGCCTCCTCAAATGGCCTCAGCAAACGGCAGGTGTCGCGCATGAGCTGCCACTGGCTGACACCAAAGAAACACAGGGGAGTACTGCTGTCTACTTGGATCATCAGTTTGACAACGTGGAGAAGAAAGCGGCGTCTCCTGTCCAAGTTGTTGGTGTGGCTTGGAAGGAAGCACATTCACCCAGTGGGCCGTAAAGGACATGTACTGGCCCTGACCGTAGTTACAGCTCCACACGTCCGCGCTGCCATGCACCTTGGAAGAAACCGATAGGCTCAAGGACTGGCCCAAATTCTGTTCTACAGATTTGTGAAGGGCTGATACCGCCTTTTTCGAAAAGAAATTACGGCTTGGGATTCTCCAACTCGACTCGCTGCAAGCCCTCAGTTCTCTGAATGGTGCAGATACCACCACTTGGAACGGGCGGGACTGAAGTGCCATCAACTTGGACAGGAGCACGGTCAGCTTCTGCACCTTAGGATGGTTGGACAAATACTGCTGTCTCTTAGTAATTGCCTCATTGAACGACTGCTGGCGCCATGAGTAGCGAGGAGCAGGAGCATCTGGACCGGGAGATGATGGCAAAGTCAAACAGCTCCCTTCTGCAGAGGTGGTGGAGCCTTGTCTGGCTGCAATGGCATGCGTGCCACTGGGCGCTGCTGCTGCTGTTGCTGCAGCGGCAGGATGGACCACACATCTGAGCCACGTTTCTCCCAGGCCACCAGATGGTGACGCTGCATGTGTTGACGCAGAGCCGTGGTGCCAATGTTAGCTCCCTGGCCACGCTTCACTTTCTGCCCACAGATTCTACATATACCCATGTTTGGCTCCTCTGGTGTCTTAGCAAAAAACTGCCACACCGCCGAGTAGGTGGTTTTGATGCCAACGCTCCGCACTGAGTGACGACTACCACCGCTGCCTCAGAGAGCCCCTGTGCCGCTACTTTCTTGGACCTGCGAAGAGGGTCATCTACCCCGTGGCCGTTTGGCTCCCGACCTCGCAGTGCTGCTACCCTGCTGACTCACGGCCACACTACCGACATTCTGGCTGCGCCGCTGCCAGACGGGCAAGCTGACGCCATCTTCTCCTGGCGATGATGAAGCCCTTGCTTCACCCGGCTCCCAAGTGCGATCGGCTACATCATCATCATCATCGATTATTTTTGGATCTTCACTGCTCTCCTCCTCAGCGGTCTTGGTATATAGAGTCTGACCCCTCACAACATGACCTCCCATGCCACTCTCCACATCCATACTTTGCCGCCTACTGCAAGAAGCAGGGGATATTGGCCCCATTTCTTCGCTGCCAAGTAGCTGCTGACTGCCCTCCTCAAATTGTTCATCCTCGCTATATAGTGGCGCTGAGCCCAGACCACATAGTTGATCTCTGGCTGAGGGAACCGAACACGACAGTGGCGGTTTGTGGACAGGTGAGAGCCGCTGAGCTGTTCCCGGGCTATACTAACGTTCCCACCGACTCTTGGCTGGGGTTGTCAGATGTCATCTGGGATGAGGTTGATGAACTAGTCAACCAATCAAGTACCCTTGGGTTGGTGGTCAACAAACGGCCACTAGATGACACCGGCAGTTCTGGCCTCACCGAGTCACCACTGCTGCGATGTCCGCTTACTGTGCTGTGACCTGTGCCTGCTCCAGGAATGTTTGTGCCACTGCCATTCGCATGTGAAGAGCCTGCCACCTCTTTGTCTGACATACTGTTTGATCAAAAATTGACAGACTGTTTAATGAAGATATCTGTATATGATAAATACACACCCTGAATTTGACTCCAAATGAACCCAATAACAGGCTTGGGTAACCCTTGGATATAAATTGCGCTCCAGAAAAGACCAGGAAAAATTTACCCGTATGTGGTATAGAAAAACACTGTGTTTTTTACTGAATATGAAAGTACAAACAGGCTTAATTATAAATTGCGCTCCAGAAATGACCAGGAAAAATGTACTCTTTTGTGGTATAGAAAAACACTGTGTATTTTACTTAATATAAAAGTACAAACATGCTTAATTACCCATTGAAAATAAATTGCGCTCCAGAAATTACCAGAAAAATTTACTGGTGTGTGGTATAGAAAAACACTGTGTATTTTACTGAATATAAAAGCACAAACACGCTTAATTAACCCTAGAATATAAATTGCGCTCCAGAAATGACCAGGATACATTTACTCGTATGTGGCGTTTAAAAACACTGTGTATTTTACGGAATATTAAAGCACAAAAACGCTTAATTAACCCTTGAATATAAATTGCGCTCCAGAAATCACCAGGAAAAATTTTCTCGTATGTGGTATAGAAAAACACCATTTATTTTACTGAATATAAAATCACAAACGCTTAATTAACTCTTGAATATAAATTGCGCTACAGACCTGACCATGAAATATTTACTCTTATGTGGTATAGAAAAACACCTTTTATTTTAGTGAATATAAAAGCACAAACACGCTTAATTAACCCTTGAATATAAATTGCGCTCCAGAAATGACCAGGAAAAATTTACTCATATGCGGCGTTTAAAAACACCATGTATTTTACTGAATATAAAACCACAAACAGGCATAATTAACCCTTGTATATCCAATGCACTCCAGAAATGACCAGATGGAATTAAAATGGGGCAGAATTAGATCCACCCTGGACCTGAATTACAATACCCCATAAACTGAATCAAAATGATAACAGAAGAGGAGCAGTCTCTTATAAAAGCGGTGACACCCCTCCCCCCATCGCTGGTAAAAGCAATTTTCTTAGTGTGAGATCTCTGCTGCTGCTGCAGCCAGGGCCGGGACAAGGCATTCTGGTGCCCTAGTCGAGTACAGCCAATGCCCCCCCCCCCACACACACACACTAATTCCTCTCGCCCCGCTCCAGGTCCTGTCTCTAATTTTCTGCATATTCCACATAGCTCCTGTCCATCTCCTCAGCAGTCACTGCACAATGAAAATCAGCCCTGATAAATTTGCGTTTTCAAAATTGCTCCCCTCCATATGACAGTGAAATACCTTACAAATAAGTCCCCAAATAATCCACCGAAACATAAAGCAAATCTACCAGACACTGCAGTTACATTTAGTGACTCACCGGAGACATAATTTCTGATCAGCGTCGTTCACGTTCCCTTTTCTTCTCCATCTGGTTCACACCTTCATGCTGATTGCTCCCGGCCACGACGCGTCCCTGCAGATTTGGACACAAATATCTTAGAATCCTCACATTTCCAGTAACTCCTTAATTATAGGTATATACTGTAAGTCCCCTCAGTTAGACAGGTATATAGATATGCCGTCTCAGTCAGGCAGGTATATGTATATATGTCTCCTCAGTCAGACAGGTATATAGATATTGTCCCCTTAGACAGGTAGGTATATAAATATAGAGGCACTCAGGCAGGTATATAGCTATAGGGGCTCAGGCAGGTATATAGGGGCTCAGACAGGCATATGGGGGCTCAGGCAGGCATATGGTGGCTCAGGCAGGCGTATGGGGGCTCAAGCAGGCGTATGGGGCCACAGGCAGGAATATGGGGGCCACAGGCAGGCGTATGGGGGCCACAGGCAGGCGCATGGGGGCCACAGGCAGGCGTATGGGGGCTCAGGCAGGCGTATTGGGGCCACAGGCAGGCCTATGGGGCCACAGGCAGGCGTATGTGGGCCACAGGCAGGCGGATGGGGGGCTCAGGCAGGCGTATAGGGGCAACAGGCAGGCGTATAGGGGCCACAGGCAAGCGTATGTGGGCCACAGGCAGGCACATGGGGGCCTCAGGCAGGCATGTAGGGGCCACAGGCAGGCGTATGGGGGCCTCAGGCAGGCATATAGGGGCCACAGGCAGGCATATGGGGGCTCAGGCAGGCATATGGGGGCTCAGGCAGGTGTATGGGGGCTCAGGCAGGCGTATGGGGCCACAGGCAGGCATATGGGGGCCACAGGCAGGCGTATGGGGGCCACAGGCAGGCTCAGGGGCGCACCGGCAGGCGTATGGGGGCCACAGTCAGGCGTAGGGGGCCACAGTCAGGCGTATGGGGGGCTCAGGCAGGCGTTTTAGGGCCCCAGGCAGGCATAGGGGGGCTCAGGCAGGCATATAGGGGCCACAGGCAGGCGTATGGGGGCCACAAGCAGGCGTATAGGGGCCACAGGCAGGTGTATGGGGGCCACAAGCAGGCATATAGGGGCCACAGGCAGGCATATGGGGGGCTCAGGCAGGCATATAGGGGCCACAGTCAGGCATACAGGGGCCACAAGCAGGGGTATAGGGGCTGCACGGGGCAGCCCTAATGGGGGGGCTCATCAGCGTATAGAGGACCACGGCAGGCCCCCTGTTGGCCTCGGCACCGTAGGGGGCCAGCGACTCGTAGGGGTACACAGGTCGCGTTCACAGGACGGTGCTTAGGGCCCAGGCAGGCGTCTAGGGCCCGGCAAGGGTATGGGGCCCAGCCCGGCCCCATAGGGAAGGCAGGTAGGCGCCCTAGGCTCAGACAGCATATGGGGCCTACACGTCGTATGGCGGCCACCCGCCATGGCGTATTACGGCCACGAGGCAGGGTAGGGGCCACAGGCAGTCCGTATTTGGGGCTCAAGCAGGCCGTCTTATTGGCATGAGGCGCATTTTTTACGGTCCCTGCACTTTCCCAGAGGCGTCTTACCCAGGCAGTGCTAATAGCATTTAACTCACATAACCTCTTTTTCCGGCGCGCGCTCTTCTTCTTCCCTTCTGCCCCGGGGCAGGTCCTTTCAGTCCGACACTGGCTGATATTCATCACCCTCCAGCGCCAGGACGCTCCCCAGGTCCTCGGGCGCAAGCCTATTACCGCTGTGCCCGGGAGAGGCAGCGTCGCGATGCATAATTTATCGCGCCTGCCGGTGGGCCGCACGGGGCCCCGGCGGGGCCTCAGCCATGGGATCGGCGGCCCCCCCCTGTTTCGGCCTGCAGCTTACCGGAGGGTCCGGATCCTCCGGGGTTGCGGGGTCCGAACTGTCGCGGTACAGAGACCGCCGGGTTCAGGCCTTGGAGGTCCTGGAGCCCCGGGAAGGGTCGGGCCCTCCCCGCGCCCTTAGGGATAGGGAGAGGTAGGCGCCCTAGGGATGCCCCCCTTTGCCCACACGTCCCCGGCCCTGGCTGGGCCCCAGGACTTTATGTACGGACAACAGGATGTGAGGGGGGGATGGCGTCCGTTACTTATAGGCGTGACGTCACAGAAGTCCGCCCGGTCTCTGATTGGCTTGATGTCTGCGCATTTCATTACGGTTTTCCCTTTTCTTCCTCCCAGATTTTCTCTTACCCATGTCACGCCATGTGCTTAGGGCCAATTTAGCAAACAAAACACACTTTGTTCCTGCGAATTACCCCAAACTTCTATTTCGTGCAGAACCGAAGTTTTCCTGAAATTCTAAACCAATTCTACTTCATTAGAATCAATTCACCCATCTCTAATCACAACCAACAAGCTCATCCTTGAGTAACCTAGCAAGGCATTTCTAGAAGAGGCCTCATTATTCCAGGCTTGCTAAGATGTCAATGTGTGGAACTGAATAGTATATTGTCCCACTATGGATTCACTTTGTCTGAAGCGGAGCAGAGATGATGCGGCAGAGGAATTGTGGAAACCTTGTGGATGTCCTTCAAAAATTCCTGTTGATTCACCGTCAATGGATCCCCTCACTCCCAGAAGGCTGTAGCACAGGCCAAAGCTTAAGAGCAGGCAGATAATAAAGGCCACCTTAGTGTCATGCAATGGGAACTGATGTACCAAGATGTCAAAGTGAGTAGTAACTGGTTGTTACCATGTCATTGGTAACAAGATGGCAGTGGAAGCTGCAGACCAGGACTGACAACAGCAGCTGGAGGTGGGGCAACAGCAGGTGCAGGTTAAGATTCTGCTTCAGTGAGAGTAGCATCTGAAAAAGTTGCTCCTGATGGACGCCAACATAAGTTACCACAGCTGCGATAAGATAGAAGTCTGGCAGAGGAGCCTTTACGGGATCTATGGCCAATGTATACTTTAATGGTTGCAGGTGTGGATCTTTTGAGTCACCACAAGAGATGATGCTGACCACGCCAGGGAGTGGGGTCTAAGGAGCCCTCCAGTATTCACCAGAGCCCGCAACAAGGTGGGATGGACTTGGCTGCAGGGGGCTCACAGTTTGATACCCTTGACGTGGCTGTTCATGGTGACAGTCAAGGTGACTAGCGTGGTACAGAGGGATCAGGCAGAGACATAACCAGTCAGTGGTAGGAAGGTCAGAGTAGGTGGCAGGCAAAGCGTAGTCAAAGTCCAACAGCACAGGTCAGAACCAAGAATGCAACAACAATATACACTCCACAAATGAGGCACAGAAACACAAATAATCTGGCAGTAAGTGCAGGAAGGAAGTTCCTAATAAAATCCTAGGTGGCAGGTGATAGGAGGTTAGCATCATACTGGCCCTTTTAATGTTAAAGAGCCAGCGAGTGTGCCAGTCACAGGTAGTGGACAGGAGCAAAGCAGGAACGAGGTGAGGTGAGTAGCTGCCAAAGGCCGGAGCAAGGAATACTGGAATACTGCGGTTCATAGTGGGGACCACGGCACACATCATGACAGATTTAGAGCACACAGTTTGCATCCAATTTTGTATTCAAATGATTTAAAGAAGCAAAATATGTATTGCATTTATATATCATTAAGCTAGTAGTCAACATGATATTGAATATAAGGCTATGTCTACACTGCATAGCTTTACGATCGTATTTTTTGCACTTTTAGGATTTTAAAAGCGGTGAAAATACGATTCCTGCGGCCCCATAGACTAGAATAGAAAAGACGATTTGAAGTCTCCACAGCTCGTCTTTTCTACGATCGTCTTCTATGTTATATAATACGCCGGTGCTTTTAGTTTTCTTGGCATCTTCCCATAAAATACATGTATGGGCGACGTCAAAAAACAAGAACTGACCATGGTTTTTGCACAAAAACTGCATCGGAAAAAAAACGTCCGCTTTCAGCCATTTTTTGTCCCATGCAATGTAGACCTAATCTAAGGAAGTGGAGATTTTTTCAGTGTCTTTGTCTTTTTTTTTGTGTTGTGTGCTATTATTAACTCATTTTCAGAGAATACATTATTACCTATGGCAGATCTGTGTAACTGAGTTCTGATGTGTTCTACTACATTTAACAAGCAATGTGTGTTCTACATGAGTTAAATAAAACTACCACTTTCCCTTGATTATTTTATTAAATTGTTAGCTAAATACCTACGTTTCAAATGAACAATTTCAAATTTGGCTGTTACTTCGCAGGGCAATAAGATGCCCAATTATTTCAAGTTAAAACAAAAAAGCCTGCCTCTTCCATCCATATGTGTATGTGTCCATCTGCTGTGAGCTGAGTTTTATTTGTTTGTATTGCCAGTCGATACAGCCAAACAGCAGTCAGTCATCCCAAACATAAGGGGTCTGATTCGCACATCTAGTGAACAAGCCTAACATGAGGCCATAGTAAAATGAAAATGAAATCAGCAAACCCAAATAACATCCAGAATAGAGTGGCAGATTGCTCTTTAATGGACAGTGACTTTAAGCTGTATGTAACAAAAATTCGGAGCAGATTAGTATACCTGTGAACAGGTAGGTCTATGGGCTTAAAACAGGTGCATTTTAGCATCTGTGTTATGGTTGGGACACTTTTCTGTAGTTCAGCTGAACAACATAGATTGTAGTAGGGATCTGTGGTGAAACATTTTTCGAATATATGTGTTAAAAATTCTGCTTCTGTAAGTTTTACAACAATGCACTGAGAAAAAAAAAATGCAGCCCAAATTCCAGTCCACAGTATTGGCTCCTGTGGTATAAAACTGTATGGACTAAACACAAAGTGGCTCACCACATGTCATGTGACCTCCTGGCATCCGGTTAGTGGGATAACATGACATCTGTGGGGTGAACAACTAGGAATAATGGTGGAATAATTCTTATCAATATGGTTATTTCTGCAACTGCCATGTAGATATATTTGTATAACTGCCCTATCTCTAGGAGATGTCATGTTATATTAAAGCCATCTGTTAAAAAAACACAGCTGTTTCTGGATGAGCTTGTGAAAGAAATTAAAAAGGTATTCCTGCTTTCAAGATCACATCATAATAAATTGTAGGCAATAATTATATCATTATATATGCAATAAACATCCATTTTTCAAGTTGTAGCCTTTAAGCGAAAAAATTCTAATTGTTTTGAAGTGCAGTCAAACGTTATGTCCTGGTTTACTTGCTGTGTTACAGGACAATTTCACATGGTGAAGAAGAGAGGTGTATGTCCTAGTGTTGGTAAAAGGCACCAGGACATACACTTGACTCCTTTTTAAAGGGGCCCTGAAAACTTAGTGGAACTTTTCTGTGCTACCCACCTTAGTAATCAGGTCCTCTCTCCATGTTTTTCATGTTAAAGGAGGAGATAAATGATGGTGAAGCCATCTTTTAAAACACAATAATTAACACTTTTAATAACTGCTGCACAGGGTACTCGACTTTTGTATTTGAGTATAAGAAAAGTTACAGCTGTAAATTATGCATACTTTGTATAAGCTTATCAACCACTCTGATTCTTAAAGGGGATGTATCGCTTCGTCAGTTAGCCTGTTTCGGCCTCTCACAGCATCTCAGTTACAGAAATTCAGGGGCGTTTCTTCCCCTCCCAGCTGGATGTTTCTTAACCGAAGGGATGACATCATCCCCCATCCACTATTCATGCTGGCTCCGTGTGTCCTCCCCCTCTCCACATGTCACTGTGTCTCTCCCTATGCAGAGTATGTAAGAGCTGTTTACATACCACAGGCTTGCATTCATGTTACAAATGAATCCAGTTTTGTATAAACTCCTCCAGAGCTGTGCAGAGGGAAATGCTCTCGGCCTCTAATGCTCCTTGTATTTTTAGGCACAGTCACACAATTGTGCTATTTTCTGATTATAGAAGCCCTGCAGTGTTATTCTGTTTCTTCTGGCCGTGCAGAGTGAAAATGTGCCGGTCCATTACTTTGAGTGAGAGGCAGGAATGCAAGCTCCGTGAATACAGCCGACTGGGGACTGAACAGAATGTAAATGAGCAAGGAGGAGGGATACGACCAGGACTGGAGATCAGTGTAAACAGAAACAGAAGATAAGGGATCATGTGATAACAAGACAGCTTTGCTAATGACATCCAATTGCAAAGTTGCTTGTATTCACTGTCCCCTTATTCTGAAGACCATTCAATGAAATGATACAACCCCTTTAAAGATTGCTTGTTTGTTGGGTTTTCATTTTACTTTTTTGATGGTGTACAGTAAATGTAAGCTTTAAAATAATAAATAGCTAGTGACTAGTGTTGCTGAAATAAGTCTTTGTTTACTTCAGCAACGGTGTAACCAAACTTATGAGAAAAGGTGGGTTTGTCAAGGCTTGAACCCAAATTTTTCTCTAAACCTACCCCTAATCTTATCCCTAAAAGCAAATCCAAATTGGGGTTAAAGTTAGGATTTTTATGGATTCTAAGGAGTTAACTGACCATTCTGCGGTGCTCCCTTTCTGGCAGTGCTCCCCGTGTAACATAACTTCGAGTATGACATCATGTCCAATGTCACTTCTGGTAACCATAACATAAGAGTTACCCATATGGCATAGTAACCAGAAGGAACGGCAGACCAGAAGGGATGCCACATAGGGTAGGCTGCCAGACTGGGGAGTGTGGTAGAAGTTAAGAACCCATAAAAAAAAAAAAAAACTCCGAGTAAGGATCAATTATTTTGATCTTAGCAAAAATTTTATTTGCACCAACATAAATCAAATCATTAAGATTCAGGTCAGATTTGACATCAACCCAAATCTAAAGTGAAACATTACTAATGACCTTCATTCATAGAAGTTATGTATTGTACCTCGGGATGACACATTCACTCAAATAATGTACATTAGTGAAAATATATGTAAATATTGAATTTATTTTAAAATCAGAAATCAAGATTGACTTGGCTCCAAGATTTCAGATTTAGCATTATGTTATTGTATCAGTAAAAAAGATAGCATAAGAGAGTTTTTTTTTTTTTTTTAATTCTAGAGGCAGGGTCATTTTATTCTTCAAAGTGTAAAAGGCTTAAAGAAAAAAATTAAACATTTGGTAAAATCATCATAATAACATAAATAATGTTATTTATTAGATTATCGTTCTGTAGCGAGTGATGCTGCGCTCTGGCCCGCGGGCCGCAGGCGCACCCGTGCCCCCTCTCCGGGGTTCCTGCCGGGGACGGGTAGCGCCGCTGGCCACTTGCTCTGAATAATCACCAGACCGCGCTTCATTCCCATCTGCGTCCTCTGCCATCCGGGGTGCGCGCGCCCACTCTGTAGAGCGTGTGCATGCTCGTTCTTGTAAATTTAAAGGGCCAGCATGCTGGTAATTGGCTAATTTCCGGGCACCGCCCCTATATATTGGTTCAGTCCATGGTACTTCCTTGCTGGATCAATGCCTTAGAAAAAGCGTTCCTTAAGTGTGTTCTTGCCTTGCCGTGTACCCAACCTCTTGCTACGTTTCTCGACTTCGAATCTCTGCTGCCTGCCCTGACCTTCCTGCCTGCCCACGACTGCGGTTCTTGTCTCCCAATTCTGTACCTCACTGCACCTCGGCCGCCACCGCAAGCCCACCGTGTCAGGGGTAGTGACCTGGTAGGACTCCCGCCGCAGCAAATCCATCCCGCTTTTCGGCGGGCTCTGGTGAAAACCGGGACCTACCTAGACTCCGCTCCCTGGCGCGGTTGTTGCCACCGCTTGCGGTGGTTCAGTGGATCTACAACCCGGCCCTTACACGTTCCTAATACTTCAATTGGTTATGTTCACAAGGCCTTTTTTAGATGCGTGTTTGGATCCATGTTTCGGACCCAAAACAGACCCAAACACACATCTAACAATGTGCAGTGTGATTTACATTAGTATCAATGTAGAACACGCATCAGCGTTCAGATGTCTGATCTCCGATGCGTGTTTTTCATCCGGCTTTTTGATGCATCTTTTGGATTCATTCAAAGAATTGACATGTCAATACTTGATCCGTTTTATGCAGCAGACACCCAATTTAAAACTATAGGGTGCGTGTCTGCTGCAGCAAACAAACATGCACCATACTTTGGGTACGTCTTTGGATACGAGTTACACAACGCTTTTCAATCCATTTTGCGGATTAAAAAAACGCTGTGTGAACATACCCTAAATGTATCAAGATAAAATTCCCTGTCCTTGATTTTGATTTCACAACTTCCAGGGCAGACAGGCCCCTTTATATGTACAGTATATACACTCACCGGCCACTTTATTAGGTACACCTGTCCAACTGCTCGTTAACACTTAATTTCTAATCAGCCAATCACATGGCGGCAACTCAGTGCATTTAGGCATGTAGACATGGTCAAGACAATCTCCTGCAGTTCAAACCGAGCATCAGTATGGGGAAGAAAGGTGATTTGAGTGCCTTTGAACGTGGCATGGTTGTTGGTGCCAGAAGGGCTGGTCTGAGTATTTCAGAAACTGCTGATCTCCTGGGATTTTCACGCACAACCATCTCTAGGGTTTACAGAGAATGGTCCGAAAAAGAAAAAACATCCAGTGAGCGGCAGTCCTGTGGGCGAAAATGCCTTGTTGATGCCAGAGGTCAAAGGAGAATGGGCAGACTGGTTTGAGTTGATAGAAAGGCAACAGTGACTCAAATTGCCACCCGTTACAACCAAGGTAGGCAGAAGAGCATCTCTGAACGCACAGTACGCGCGAACTTTGAGGCAGATGGGCTACAGCAGCAGAAAACCACACCGGGTGCCACTCCTTTCAGCTAAGAACAGGAAACTGAGGCTCCAATTTGCCCAAGCTCATCGAAATTGGACAGTCGAAGATTGGAAAAACGTTGCCTGGTCTGATGAGTCTCGATTTCTGCTGCGACATTCGGATGGTAGGGTCAGAATTTGGCGTCAACAACATGAAAGCATGGATCCATCCTGCCTTGTATCAACGGTTCAGGCTGGTGGTGGTGGTGTCATGGTGTGGGGAATATATTTTCTTGGCACTCTTTGGGCCCCTTGGTACCAATTGAGCATCGTTGCAACACCTTGTGGAATCTATGCCACGAAGAATTGAGGCAGTTCTGAAGGCAAAAGGGGGTCCAACCCGTTACTAGCATGGTGTACCTAATAAAGTGGCCGGTGAGTGTATTCAGGGCTGTTGCTAGGCTAAATTATACTTGAGGTGATGTGAATAAATCCCCCACTCACTCCATTAATATGTTACCCCTTGCTGTGACACATTGCATCACCATCAACCAGTGCCTGAAAATACAAAAAGCTATAACACAAAGTTCTATGTATAAAACGACAAAATAATAGTAAAAAAATTAACAAATATCACTGCTACACAAAACCAGAATCCCAAGACTAATATTACCAATGATCCTACTAAAATCAAATACTGTTGCACCATGACCACATATCACTACCACATAGTGACTGAATAATACACCAGACTATTACTTAATATAAAGCATTATACTACAACCAATATTATTACCATACAGTGGTAGATCCCAGTTCTAAACAAGCGCTCTGCACACGTTTGAGTGAGTACAGTAAGGTTACATCCAAGTACTTAAAGGAGATGTCTTCTCTGAGTTGTTCTCTTTCCCTTATTTTCTCCATCTGGCCCAGTCCACAATGATGACTTCTCCCAGCCGTGACTCATCCCTGTAGACTTTACCAAGCAAACTCCTCACTCCTCACTTTTCCAGCACTTCCCTACTTCCCTGCCTCTGTACAAACTCCCCTGCTATAGCGCCCCAAATAGAGATGCCACCAGCCAACTATTCCAGGTAGGCGAAGCAGGCGACCCCCTTGTGAGCAGCGCTTCAGGCGACTGACCATTTAAATTTACTGAAAATCAACTAGTGAAAATCATACATTGCTTTTGAATTTTGGCCAGGAGAAAATGATGGCACTCTTAACTTAATATTTTGTTGCACAATCATTTGAGGCAATCACTGCAAATGATCTATGTAACTCTCAATGAGAATTCTGCACCTCTTTATAGGTATTTTGGCCCACTCTTCGTAGGAAACTGCTCCAGCTATCTTAAGTTTGATGGGTGTCTTCTCCAGACTGCATGTTTCAACTGTTTCCACAGATGTTCAATAGGATTTAGATCAAGGTTCATAGAAGGCCACTTCAGAATAGTCAAATGCTTTGCTCACAGCCATTCTTAGATGTTTGTAGCTGTGTGTTTAGGATCATTATTCTGTTGGAGGATTCATAACATGTGACTGACATCAAGCTCTTTGACACTGGGCAGCACATTTCCCTCCAGAATTCTTTGATAGTCTATAGCTTTCATTGTGCCCTGCACAGATTCAAGAAACACTGTGCCAGATACAGCAAAACAGCCCTAAAACAAAACAAAGCCTCCTCCATGTTTGACAGTATGTACAATAATCTTCTCTTTGTATTATTTTTTCTTTTAACATAGAGCTGATTTGACTTGTGACAAAAAGCTAGTTTTTTACCATCTGTCTAAAGGACATTCTCTCGGAAGATTTTTGTATCTTCAATATGCATTTGGCACATTCTAGTCTCACTTCTTTATGATTTGCTTTCAATGGTGATTTTCGCCTCATTTGTCTTCCAATAAAGGTGTTGTCTCAATATGCTGTTTCACAGTGCTACAAGCAAATTTAAAGTCATGCTTCCTGTCTCTTCCTGATTTGGTTGTGGGTGGCTCTATAACAGTGATTAGCATGTCATTTCTGTATGCCCAGCTTTTCTAATTGCCCTAATATTGAGAGCCACCCTGTGTGCTGACCTGTTGTGATGTCATTCCCAGCAATTAGATAAGAACACATACAAAAGACTGCCAATATGTAAATAGCATATAAATTTTTATTAAGTTAGTTATATGATTGTAATTGTCACCCATAAAAAACACTCAAAAAGGATGTGATACCTGCATAGAAAAATGCAATGAGCAGGGGCGTAATTAGCAAAAAGTCAAAGCTACAGTATTACAGCTCTATATAACCAACCTGGCCACAGTATATAACAATTTAACAAGCAGGACCCAAGCTTTTCGCTATGTACTTCGTCTGGACTACACTCTGAAGCTTGGGCTACTGCTTTTACTATCTTTTATTATGATTTTATGTGTAATCATGTAATTAACTAAAAATAATTTTCATAGAAATGTATTGTATGTCAAATAGAATATATCAACACTTTATACCATAAGAACACAAATACATATCCCAAATGTATTGCATGTTCTCATGTATCCTAGGATATGAATTTATCTCAATAGTAGATGGTCCAAATTTCTAGACTGATATATATTCTTGCAATGAGGTGTCCAAAAAATAGAACAGGTGAAGCATAAAAATACCATATGTGGAGAATCAGATTTTTGCAGTCATATTGGGCATATATTGACAGGAAACATATATCCCAGTTCAAGCTACCTAACTGGCAGGGTGAAAGGGGCAAGCTGCTCCTGTTCTTCCCTAAAAAAATAGGTTAATTGCAAACCAAAACCCCAAAATATAGGAACACTTCAAGATAATAATATACCTGTAAAAAAATGCCCACAACAAAATGTAGCTAAATGGTCACCAGAAGATAATGTAATGACCTGCCTGACACGCGTCCCCGTATATTGGATGACCGATTCCTCAGGGAAACTGTAATTATTGTTAGCGAGCTAACATATTAAAAGTTAAGTTTTAGTCGGTAATTTACATTTCAGTGATTTCTGTTGATATAGACTAATTATATTAATTTTTCATGGCTAATAATCATGTAATTAACTTAATAACAGTTATCTGCTATTTACATTTTGGCAGTTTTTTACATGTGTTCTTTGTTGGGGACTCTGTATTGGCACCTTACTGTCCTTTTATGGTGATTTTGTATTATCTGCCCAATCCATGGTGTTTCCTGCTATCAGATAAGACAAAGAGGTTAGAGAAAAGGGATGAGCAGGGTGGTAGCCAGAGAAACCTGTGTGCACTCAGAACAGATAAAATCTTATCTCCTAAAAAAAGCAAAATAAACAAAGTAATATGTTTGGAAAAAGTCTTGATTTAATTCTCCTGGCATGTTGAAACCTAATCTTTACAGTGAGACAACCCCTTTAAGTCCACTTTGACAAAGACAGTGATGGATAGTGTGATCTGACACTTTTTTGACCTTGGAGTTTACCTCTAATCTCTTTGGTTGTTGTTCTGGGATCTTTAGTTACCATTTGTGTTATTAGTCTCTTTAATGTGTTATCGATTTTCCTCTTGTGGCCATGTCCATGAAGGTTGGCTATAGTCCCATATATCTTAATAATTCTGAATAATATGTACAATTGCAGTAACAGAAACAATAGTGTATTTGGAGATAGTCTTTTAGCCTTTACCTTTAACATGTTTGTCTATAATTGTTTTTCTAATCTCTTCTTAGCTTCCTTTGCATCATATACACACCATGATAACAAACAGCACAGTGACTACTTGTAAAATGGGAAGATTGACTGTATGCAGGTTTGAAAACACCTGTGATACTTAACATGTCGTTATAATAAATTTACTTTCCATCCTTTCTACAGTAACATCATTTTTGTCTAGGCCAGTGTGATTAGTTTTTGTTTGTTTTTTTCCTTTGGTTGAACCACAATTTGAATGTCCGATTATCATTAGTTGATTTTAAGTGAATTAAAATCTGTTATTTGTCTTTGTTTCAAGTTATTTCCGTAACCACTGTGTGTTTTTCTTTCTTTATTGGTAGGGAGCCATCAATTTATTCACGGGTATGTTGATGTATTGTGGAATAAACTGACTGAGTTGTCATCATTATTTAAATATATGTTTGCTCAATATTGTGCCATCTTTTATTAAAAAAGTAACATCAACTTTTTATTCTTCTGTATTTGTTTTAAAAGGCATTGATATAAAGAAGAAATACAGTTGAAGCCAGAAGATTACATACACTATATAAACAGACATATATGCATGTTTTTCTCACTATCTGACATGAAACCACAATAAACCTTACCCATTTTAGGTCAATTAGGATTACCACAATTATTTATATTTGCCAAATGCCAGAATAATCAAAGACAGATAATTTTAAGGCATTTTTATTACTTTGTGTGAAGTGAAAAATTTACATACACTAGAATTACTTTGCCTTTAAACAATTTGGGACAGCACATATGATGATAACATGTCTTTGGAAGCTTCTCATTATTGGCAACATCTAAGTCAATCAGAGGCACATGTGTGGATGTATTTTACAGCACACCGTAAACATGCTGCTTGTGTGTAACATCATGGGAAAGTCTAAAGAAATCAGCCAAGATATCAGGAAGAGAATTGTGGACTTGCACAAGTATGGATCATCCTTGGGGGCAATTTTCATTTACCTGAAGGTGCCTTGTTCATCTGTGCAAACACTTATCCGCAAGTACAAACAAGTTGGGAATGTCCAGCCATCAAACCGCTGACTAAGGAGACAGCATCTGTGCCTCAGAGATGAACGTGCTTTGGTCCAACATGTGCATATCAACCCAAGAACAAAAAGCAAAAAAACCTTGTGAAGATACTTGTGGAAGCTGGTATGATTGTGTCATTATCCACAGTGAAACAAGTACTGTATCAACATGGACTGAAAGGCCACTCTGCCAAGAAGTCATTACTCAAAAAGAAACATATAAAAGCCAGATTAACCCCTTAAGCCTAATGCCTGAAAAGTAGTTAATGACCAGAATTTTTTTTTAGTTTTTGCCCCCTCCAACAGTTGTAACTTTTTTATTTTTTCAATGACACAGTTGTATGAGGTCTCGTTTTATTTGAGGCAAGTTGTACTTTATGGGGGAATGGTTTAAGTTAATTTATAAATAAATGCAGAATTATTTTCAATTTTTTTAAAAAACATTTTTTTTACACCATTCACATTTCACACTTAATAACTTGTTAGATTAATTCTACAGGTTATTATGGCTGTGTGGATACCTAATATGTGTAGGGGTTTTTGTGTGGGTAATGCATGCACAATTATTTTTTATTAAATATTTATTTTTATTTTATTATTTATTTATTTTTATTTTATTAACACTTTTTATGTTTTTTCGTTTCTTAAAAAATTCCATGAAGGGAGAACTGTGTTACTTTTTTTTTTCTACACTGTAATGTATTAGCATATTCATATATGCTAACACATTGTAATCTGTGTCAGTCTGACACAGGCAGTGATCAGGGCAGCTCACAGTTTACCTTGATCACTGGCTTCTTACACAGACAGCCCTGGGCTAATCTAGGTCCCAGGGCTGAGTGTTCAGCCGTTTCCCCGGGCTCGTAGGGTCACTGGGATTATCCCGAATCACCCGACTAAGCACGGAAACCCTTTGATTGCGATGCGCGTGAGAACTGTGGCAATCAAAGGCTTAAAGCTCCTGGTGAGCGGAGGTGCCCCCCAATTCCTGGTGTTGCAGGAGCTGGTGCTGGGAACTGGGCTGTGCTAGTACAGCCCCAAGTTCCCCAGGTATGCTTGCAGCACCCGGGTACGCAAACTATGCATGTCCCTGCAAGTTGACGCCAAAAGACATGCTGCAGCCACATTGGCCAGACATGCACCAGCCGACTCAAAAGATGGTGGCCGCACTCATTTAAGGAGTTAATGGATTGTAAAATGACACACAAGGAACAAAGACATACATTTTTTGGAGCTATGTCTGTGGTCAGACGAAAATAAAATTAACTGTTTGACCATAAATGACCATAGTTATGTTTGGAGGAAGGAAAAAAGGGGAAGAAGAAGAGAAGCTTGGAAACCTCCCAAAGAACACAACCCAAACTGTGAAACATGGGCGGTCGGCGGTCATGTGTGGGGTTGTTTTGCTGCATGGGCGGACGCAAGGAGACTGTGTGCACTTTACAAGGACTCTAGATGGCATTATGAGGGAAAGAGATTCATGTAGGCAAAATATTGAAGCAAACATATCAGACATCAGCCAGGAAGTTAAAAGATTGGGTGGCAATGGGTTTCTTCCAAATAGAACAATGTCCCCCCGAAGCATACTTGACTCTGGGTTACAAAGTGACCTAAAGGGTAACCATAGTCAATGTTTGGAGTGGTCATCACTAAGCCCTTATCTCAATACATATTGAAAATGTTAGGGCCAAAGTGAAAAGGCAGGTGCAAGCAAAAAGGTGACCTACAACATTCAGTTATACCTGTTCTGTCAGGGAGTAGTGTGAGCGGATTTTTATCGACAAATGTTGAAATCCGGAACACAAAGGTTTTTATTGTGATCGAAAATTTCCAGATCATGCGGATAATTAAGGTTAAAATCTGTGCATCATCTATTAATGATCGCGTCTTTTTCCGGCGTTCCTGTAAATTTTGGCAGGCCAGCTAATCCAGATTACAGAATAGAGCCAGGGTGAGATGTGTGTGCGACTGTCTTGGACTGGGATGTGTATGGTTGCGATTGGCTGGAAAAATCACATGACCTCGTTTTACATAGAACAGGTGTTATGTTTCCAGCCCTCAGTGGCTGCTCAGAGTTCTTCATAGGGATAGGACACTGACGCTTCTGCCTCGTGGACCAAACAAGCTCAGCGAAATTAGTCTTTTTCTGCACAGATGATACCACTACTATCTTGCATGTGATCCTTATCCAAATTTAGTGTGTAGTATAGTATTTGAGATTTTATGTAGTTGTGTAGGTAGAATTTGTTAAGCACTGAATTAATGTCAGCGGGGGTATTTGCAAGGCCTTGGGGGATCTTCCACCATCCCAAGGAGCAGCGGGGGGAGGATGGGCCCCGTGGCGCGAACAGGAACAAGATCTATCTATAAAGAACAATGGATAAAGTTCACCAAGGATTAGTCCGCTAGACATTGTAGTTGGAATATTCTTTATTATTAACAGTTTGCTAATTGAAATATTTCCTGGATATGGGCAGCCAGCCTGAATCTTATATTGGCATACACATCATTTTCTAGTAACTGCCAGTCTCTTTGTTAGCTGCAAAACTCCAATTTTATTTTCAGGTTATACATTTTCAGAATAGGTGTTCATTTTAAATTTTACCCATTACATCCCTAGTGACGGTTGTATATTCCACCTTGCAGTTAAATTACAATCCAGCAATATTGTAGTACAGACACAGGTTCTTGTTTGTTGCCAAAATACTGTGTATAGTACGGAAAAAACATCACAGTTACGTGTTTTTTGACTCTTTTTGCGCATCCCAGCTTGTTCATTGACGCAGCTTCTACGTAAAATCTTAAAACAGCAATTCTATATTCATCCATGGTGAATTGTAAAGGTGCAAAAGAATATCGTTTATTATATCAAAAACAGAACTGTTACGTGTTTTTTACTTTTGCAACCCAGCATTGTTCATTGACGCAGCATCTACGTAAATCTTTAAAACAGCAATTCTATATTCAACAACAGGTGAATTGAAAGCGTGCAAAAAAAATATCGTTTATTATACCAAAAAACATAACAGTTAAGTTTTTTTTGACTTTTGGCACCCAGCCATATGGTTCAATTGACGCAGCATCTATGTAAATACTTAACATACAGCAATTTATATATTACAACCCTCAGTGAATTGAAAGGTGAACCAAAAATACTGTTTTTATATACCAAAACAAAACAGTTATGTGTTTTTGGAATTATGCCCACCCTAGCATTGTTCATTGACGCAGACATCTACGTAAATCATCTAAAACAGCAATTATTATTCACCTCAACAGGTGAATGAAAAGGTTGCATAAAATACGTTTAATTATTATCAAAAACATTAAACTGCTAGTTACAGTTGTTTTTTTGACTTTTGCCACACCCAGCATTGTTCATTGACGCCGCATCTACGGTAGAATCTTAAAACATCAATTCACTATATTCACCACAGGTGAATTGAAAGGTGCAAAAAACTACCGTTTATCTATACCAAAACATAACAGTTAGTGTTTTTTTGACTTTTGCGCAACCAGCTTTGTTCATTGACGCAGAATTCTACGTAAAATCATTAAAACAGCAATTCTATATTCACCACAGGTGAATTGTAAGGATAGCAAATATACCGTTTATTATACCAATACATAAGTTACGGGTTTTTTGACTTTTGCGACCCAGCATTGTTCATTGACGCGATGAGCCATTACACGTAAATCTTAAAACAGCAATTCAATATTCACCAACAGGTGAATTGAAAGGTGCAAAAAGTATGTTTCTCACTATACCAAAACACACAACAGTCTACGTGTTTTTTGACATTTGCGCACACCAGCTTGTTCATTGACGCAGCATCTACGTAAAACTCTAAAAACAGCAATTTCTATATTCACACAGGTGACATTGAAAGGTGCAAAAAAATATCGTTTATCTATACAAATACATAAACTGTTACGTGTTTTTTGACTTCTTGCCACCTCCCAGCATTGTTCATTACGCACAGCTTTACGGTTAAATCTTAAAAACAGCAATTCCATATTTCCACCACAGGTGAATTGAAAGGTTCGCAAAATATACAGTTTATTATATCAAAACATAACAGTTACGTTTGTTTTTTGACTTTTGCACACCCATGCTCTGTTCATTGACGCGGTAGACATCTAGTAATCTTAAATCAGCAATTCCTAATATTCACCACAGGTGAATTGAAAAGGTGCAAAAAATACGAGATTATTATACCAAAAACTTAAGAGTTACGTCTCGTTTTTGACTTTTTGCCGCAGCCCAGAAATTGTTCATTGAGCGAGCATCTACGTCAAATCTTATAACAAGCCATTCTATATTCACCAACAGGTGAATTGAAAGGTGCAAAAAAATACCGTTTATTATATCAAATAACATAACAGTTACGTGTTTTTTGACTTTTGCACAACCCAGAATTGTTCATTGACCGAGCATCTACGTCAAATTATAAAACAGCAATTCTATGATTCACCAAAGGTGAATTGAATGGTGCATAAATATAGTTTATCTATACCAAAAACATAAACAGTTACGTGTTTTCTTTGTCTTGTATGCACACCCAGCATTGTTCATTGAAGCAAGCATACATAGTAAATCTTTTTAAAACAGCAATTCTATTATTCTCCAAAGGTGAATTGAAAGGTGTAGAAAAAATACGTTTATTATATACAAAACATAACAAGTTACGTGGTTTTGTGACTTTTGCACACCAACATTGTTTCTATTGAGCCGCATATACGTAAATTCTTAAAACAGCAATTCTATATCACCTCAGAGTGAATTGAAAGGTGCAATAAAATCTCGTTTATATATAACAAAAACATAACAGTTAGGTTTTTGGACTTTTGCACACACAGCATTTGTTCATTGACAAGCATCTTACGCTAATTATACTTAAAACAGCAATTCTATATTCACCACAGGTGAAATTGAAAGGTTGCACAAAAATACCGTTTATTATATCCAAAACATAACAGTTACGTAGGTTTTTTGACTTTTGCACATCCAAGCATTGTTCATTGACGCCAGCATTCTACGTAAATCTTATAACAGCAATTCTTATTCACACACAGGTGGAATTGAAAGGTGCAAAAAAATACCGTTTATTATATCTATACATAAAGCAGTTAGTTGTATTTTGACTTTTGCACACCCTAGCATTGCTTTCATTGACGCAGCATCTACGTAAATCTTAAAAACAGCCAATTCCTATATTTCACACTGGTGAATTGAAAGGATGCAAAAAATATCGTTTATATATACCACTAAACATAAAAGTTTAGTGTTTTTTGACTTTTGCACACCCAGTGCCATTGTTCATTGACGCAGCATCTACGTAAATCTCTAAAACAGCAATTCTAATATTCACCCACAGGTGGCAATTGAGAAGGTGCAAAAAAATACCGTGTAGTATATCAAAACATAGCAGTTACGTGTTGTTTTGATTTTTGCACACCCAGCATTGTTCATGACGCAGCATCTACGTAAATCTTTAAAATAGCAATTCATATATTCACCATAGGTGAATTGACCAAGGTGCAAAAAATATCGTTTAAATTATACCCAAAAACATAACAGTTACGTGTTTTTGTAACTTTTGCAACAACCAGCATTGTCATTGATGCAGCATTCTCGTTAATCTTAAAACCGCAATTCTGATATTCACCACAGCCGTGAATTGAAAAGGTGCAAAAAAATACCGTTTATTATACCAAAACATAACAGTTACGTTTTTTTGACTTTTGAAACCCAGCATTGTTCATTGACGCAGCAATTCTACGTATTCTCTAAAACAGCAATTCTATATTCACCTCAGGTGAATTGCAAGGTGCAAAAAATTTAGTTTATTATACCAAACATCAAAAAGTTATGAGTTTTTTGACTTTTGCCGCAACCCAGCATTGTCATTGACGCAGCATCTATCGTAAATCTTTTAAAACAGCAATTCTATATTCACCAAAGGTGAATTGAAAGGTGCAAAACAATACCCGTTTTATTTATACCAAAACATAAACAGTTACGTGGTTTTTGACTTTTGCGCACCCAGCATTGTTCATTGACGCCCCAGGAATCTACGTAATCTTAAAACAAGCAATTCTATATTCAACACAGGGTGGATTGAAAGGTGCAAAAGCAATACCGTTTATTGTTCCAAAACATAACCAGTTACGTGTTTTTTGACTTTTATTTCACCTCAGCAATTGTTATTGACGCAAGCAATATAGTAAATTATAAAAACAGCAATTCTATATTCACCAAAGGTGAATTGAAGGTGCAAAAAAATATCGTTTTATTATACCAAAACATAACTGTTAAGTGTTTTTGACTTTTGCACACCCAGCAGTGTTCATTGACGCTTGCATCCTACGTAAATCTTAAAAACAGCAATTCTATATTCACCACAGGTTGAATTGAAAAGGTGCAAAAAAAAATACCGTCAACCTCCCCAACTTTATTATACCAAAACATATAACAGTTAGTATCGTTTTTTGATTTCTTGCGCACCCAGCATTGTTCATTCGACGCCAAGCATCTACGTAAATCTCTTTGAACAGCAATTCTATATTCATCCAAAGGTGAATTGAAAGGTGCAATAATACCGTTTATTCATTTCAAAACATAACAGTTACGTGTTTTTTTGACTTTTGCACACCCGAATTGTTCATTGGACGCAGAATCTACGGAAATCTTAAAAACAGCGAATTCTATATTCACCACAGGTGAATTGAAAAGTGCAAAAAAATACAGTTTATTATATCAAAACATAACAGTTACCCGTATATACTGTGTTTTTTTTCCTTTTGCACACCCTGGAATAGTTCATTGACCGCGCACGGGAGCATAAATCACGTAAATCTTTAAAAACCAGCATTCTATATTCTCCACAGAGTGAATTGAAAGGTGCAAAAAATATCGTTTATTATACCAAAAAAATAACAGTTACGTGTTTTTGGACTTTTGCCACCACCCCAGCATTGTTATTGACGCAGCATCAACGTAAATCTTTAAACAGCAATTCTATATTCACCACAGGTGAATTGAAAGGTGCAAAGAAATTATCGTTTATTATCCAAAAAACATAAACAGTTAAGTGTTTTTTTACTTTTGCACAACCCAGGCAAGTTATGTTCATTGGACCGCAGCTTATACGTAATATCTTAAAACAGCAATCTCTATTTTCACCACAGTGATATTGAAAGGTGCAAAAATATCGTTCTATCTTTAACCAAAACATAACAGTTAAGTGTTTTTTTGACTTTTGCACACCCAGGCATTCGTTCTAAATTGACGCAGCATCTACAGTAAAATATTAAAACTAGCAAATTCTATTTCACCAACGGGAATTGAAAGCGTGCAAAAAATACCGTTTATTATACCAAAAACATAAAACAGAACGTGTTTTTTGGACTTCTTGCCCTGTCCAGATTTGTTGGATAGACAACTTGCAGTTTTAAATTTGAATCCAGCAATTTGTTTTCGTTTAGAAGGTTTTGAGATTAGCTGTGATTTGCCGTCTTTTATAAGGACTTTCCAAATACTTTTCATTACCATTTCAAAATTTTTTATTTCTGAACAGGAGGACATTGAGGTGGTAAGGAGCAAAGGAGGGGTGGTATGCACATGGAGGTAGTGGTACGACGAGAAGGTGCTCCTTCCAGTGCTCTGTCGACAACAAGCTTGCCAGCGGATTGTTCTGTTGCAGGACCCGTTAGGCCATGTCATGCTGGGTCAGGGCCTGCACTCTGTGAAATATAGAGTAAACAAACATCGTCCGCCAATCTGTCCTTCAGTGGTTAATGCAACCTGCATCTTGCAGTCTTACTCATGTCACGGCCACAAATGTCGTCATCAGCATCATACTGCA
This sequence comes from Phyllomedusa bahiana, assembly GCA_025379985.1. Classification (NCBI taxonomy): domain Eukaryota; kingdom Metazoa; phylum Chordata; class Amphibia; order Anura; family Hylidae; genus Phyllomedusa; species Phyllomedusa bahiana. Next base: position 6,122 of record JAODAL010029226.1, on the reverse strand, counting down.
TCGTCCAACATGAAGAAGGCCCAAATGTCAACTCGTGTAACCCACCACTGTGGATAATCCATTGTTGAAGACCTCTTTGATGACAAATGCGGTTGGGGCGTCCAGAAGCGCATTTTAAATGATCAAGAGGATAATTTAGTCTGGCTCTGAACGCCCCAGTTACTCGATGCCATCTGAGGAGGTGAAGGAAAAAAACAAAAAAAAGCCATCCTACCCCTTTCCTTCCGCCCGTTTGACGACCTTACACGCCGTACAGCGGCAGTCTAGCAGCCAGCCTTCTGTTCTTCAGGGTTTGGGACCAGCAAGAAGAAACACTTAAACCCAAAACACTTCAAAGCCAAAAGCCTGATGTCGGCATAGCCAGGCTTTTTGGCCTTGGAAATGTTGCCTTTCCGTCTGGTGGACACAGAGGGGTTCCCCGCCACCGTCATGGCCCCCTCGCCCTGCCCCCAATACCAGATGCCGAGAGCAGGCATTTACTTTGCAAGAAAAGCCCATCCTGCCCTGGCTCCAGCCACGTGGTCATCTAAAATTTCAAGGCGTTTGTCTGCATCTGTGTCCAGGAAAAGTCCATTATCACCACCGAACACATGGACTAGTAAGCACGGCCACGGCCTCATATATCTCTGTGACCAAAGCTCACTGGGTGAGCTGGGTGGATGTCCTCTGGGGGTGACGGTGGATCTCAAGCTCGGCGCACGCTCTTCAAAACCGCAGGGATGGTGCAGGGACTCTTTCACCCAAGGTCCTCTGTGGTCCCCCCCCCCCCCCCCCTTGGGGGTTGGGGGGCTGGGGGGGGGGGGCTGGCATCACGTGCCCAAGAGACACCAGGCATCAATCCCGTGTTTGAAATTTTTAATATGCCTTGGAGACCCGTCACCACAAAGCGTCAGGAGTGTGGACGGCTATAAGCAACAGAGAGCCACCAGCCGAGACGCTGGCTGGGTGACATGAACCTTGTGCCAGGCAAGGTGGGTGTGCGTCTAACGAGGCGAAAATCTGTGGACGCCTAAGTCGGATAGGCTGGAGCACATGTCCCCTCTGCCTGGCAAATGTCTTGAACCTTGTCCGTCCAGAAATTTCTAAAGTGCTACCCGGGTCTGGCTGCATGCTGAAGAAGGCTCGAGGTCTGAGTTCGCACTTCCGCCGTTCGCACCCTGCTTCGTCCCGAACTGGCTGCGTCTGCAGCGGTCAGCTCGGCCTCCCGTCAACTGTCTCATTGTTGGACGTCCAGGCAACACGCTGGCAATTTCCCCCTCCACATGCTCCAAGCGATTGTTAGCGGCAGCAGGCAATGACATTACGCAGTACGAACAAAAGTGACACATCGGACCTGACACAGCAAGCAGGTCAAGCGACATCGGGAAGCGCGTGTTTGAACACCGCAGAGTGGAGGAGGTGTGTGAATGAAAGAGTTCTGCCTCCTTCCTTAGCCTGTTTTATTTTTGAATGAAGCCACCATAATGGTCAGTGAGGGACAATTCCCTTGTCAGCATGAGATTTGTGGTGTTTCTAGTTCTGGAAACCGATCGTTGGACACTCTGGAAAAACAACAGGTCCCGACTGACGAGATGTTAATAATGCTGGAAATGGAGGAGACCTTGCTCCGATGGATCATCTGGAGACATCTGTTGCGTTATGCATTCACGTTCCCAAATGTCCGGTGGAAAACATCAGCGACGTATGACAGCAGATTAGAGCCTGCCAAGTAGGCGTAGCGGGCAGCAGCAGGCAAGGTGGCAGAAGCCTAAATGGAGTGACCTCTGGCAGGCAATCTTCTGTTTACCCACCTCACCAACGCCACATGCAATGCAGGGCACACATTCAACACACAGAGATCAGATTAAGATCATGGTGCCCAGGACTATCTGCGTCTCAACATCGATAGTTTTTGCCATGTCTGTTCCGGCCGCCAATGACTTCTCTGGGTATCCAAAATGGACGGAATGGATGAGTGGTCCTCACGCCCATAGTGGGTGTTGTCCCTGTCCCTAGCATGCCAAGCGTCATATTACTGAGATGGACCTTCAGCACAGCTGGAAGGATGTCATTACAGACAAACGCCAATCCGGTCTTTCCACAGATAATCGTGGAAACCGTTTGACTTTCTTCAATGGATCAAGCATGAGATCTCTGTTGATCGTTGTGCACATATTGCCCCCGAGGTCACCGATTAGTTGCCGGTTTCTTCATTCAAATTCCTTTTTCAAACAGAACATGGTCCTCTTGAAAAACTTTTTTTTTTCTAAATGAAATTCTTACTGCAATTTTTATTCCTATTTCCCAACAGGTTCATTTTGTGGTTTTGCTGTGAGGAGACTGTAAAAGACAGCAAGGTTTCTTGACAACACAGTATTCATTTACATCATATTATCTAAGAAGTTTTCGCATTTGTTCAATAGTTTTGGAGTCATGTTGACTAGTGATACAGCTATATAATTATGGTCCTTTATTGAAAAAGAAATGTGGCTTCTAAGTGGCCAATTTCTCTCCCTCACAATTTTTATTAGTGGATGTGAGTCATATTTATTATCTTTTTGGGGTCATGTAGCTGTGATTATACAGCAATTATCATGGTCTTTGGAACAGAAATGTCGGCTTCTAAGTGGCATTTCATCCATCACTATTTTTAACAGTGGCTAGGAAGTCATTTTTTATAATTTTTTGGGGTACATGCTGCTTTGAAACTGCCAGCATTTACTACAGGTCCTATTAGAAAAAATAAATGTTGTTTTCTAACAGAAATTTGTACCTTACAACAATTGACCAAAGTGGGCAAGGGTCATGCTATTGAATTTTTGGGGCATGTTGATTTGAAATGACAGGATACATACAAGGTCCTAACTTCGAAAAAATGTTGTTTCTAATAGACATTTGTTCTTCACAATTGTCAAAAGTGATCGAGCGATAGTCGATAGTCGGCCGCTATCGATAAGGTTTTTCGATAGTGAGCATCGATTATGAGCGATTACCATTAAGTCTATGGTAGAGAGCAACAACACCTTCATTATTACACCCAAACAAGGCTGGAGAAGCTGAAATTAACATCCACAACAGTCAAATGGATACGTGCTACATCTTAGGCAACACACTTAGGTTATAAAAGTCACAGAGAAAAAGTCACAGACCATTTACTATCCCTTTCTTTTACCACAGCCTGACCCTTAAACCTGCATCACCCACAAATTAAAAAGTGCCAGAAGGCAGTATGATTTGAACCATCATGTTACTTAAAACTGGACAATGAATATCCTGTCCTGGGAACGCAGCATGCCCCCCAAAAACCTGCATGACCCCCAGATTGAAAAGTGCCGCAAAAAGGAGTCTTTCAACCACCATTTTTGTTTCACTGGACATTGACTATACCTGTCCGGGACCGCAGTATGACCATTAAACCTGTCTGACCCCAGATTAAAAAGTGCCGGGAAAAGGAGTCGTATCTGTTATGTTTTCGTATAATACACGGTATTTTTTGCACCTTTCAATTCACCTGTGGTGACTATGTGGGATAGTGGAACAGCCGCATTGTATTTACTCAGTAAAATCATATGTGTGACTTATTATTGTAAAGCATTCTGTTGCATTCTGGTGTTTGGCCACAAGATGCCACTGTCTCTGGAAACTGTTGCATGCAAATGATAGACATGTGACTAGAGACATGTGACTAGAGACATGTGACTAGAGACATGAGGTAGCGGCCATTTTAGTTGGGAAGGAGGAAACACAAAGAGAAGGCAGGAGGGAACAGATGCTGGCTGAAGATTGACTGCTCCCTTCGGGCTCAAAAGTGTGAGAACCCCCAGAGAGAGAGGAGTGTAACTGTGCGCATTGAAGCTGTTGTCAAAGAAAGACCCACAAAGGAAAGGACCCTCTGCAAAGACTGAGAGGAGCGACTACATCTTGGACAGCAGGGAACATCACCTCAGAGCAGCAACTGCCGGCCATCGAAAAGGTATACCCGGGTCCAAAGAAAGCATGCACGCCACCAAAACTAGGACTGTTTGCAGGCACGTTAGTATAGTTAGGACGATTTGGTTTCAGGCCATAGGTGTTTATCCAACTACGCCCCGATTCGGGGCATTGGATGGGGCTTGTTATAGGCTGTTATTTATGCAACCGGTTCGCATGTGAGAGGATCTGTTTTATGTGTATATGTCTGGGGATAGCGGTAAGCTGCTACATTGTAAGCGTCTGTGCCACACCGCCGCGTGCTTTTTAACTGCACACACACGATTGTTCCGTCCTTTATGGTATTAAAAAGGAAGGGGTGTTGGCCCTTTTGAACCCCATGAGTAGGTAAAATTTGTGCATCCAGAGGACACATCTGCAGTGCGCTGTGCGGCACAGGGGCCTTGGTCACTACTTTGTAATGTGTGTTTGGGGATTTGTTCACAAACTTTTTGAAAAGTTCAGTAAATATGGTTGTTGAATGGGGTTGGAGTGTTTTCTTCGTCCGAACTGCTGTATTCCGGGGAAACCCACCTCGGGGCCGCTTAAAAACTAAGAATTTTTTTTTTATAAAATTTATGGGGCTGCGTCAAGAACAAAGTGGGTGCGAAAAGTCAAAAAAATGTATCTTTATTTTTCGTATAAAAGGTATTTTTTGCACCTTTCAATTTACCTTTGCTAAAGAATTGCTGTTTTAAAAATTTCGGGGTGTGCGTCAATGAACAAAACAGGGGCAAAAGTCAAAAAACACGATCTGTTATGTTTTCGTATAATAGACGTATTTTTTGCCCCCTTTCAATTTACCTGTGTAAATATAGAATTGCTGTTTTTAAATTTACGAGATGCTGCGTCAAAGAACAAAAGCTGGGTGCGCAAAAATCAAAAAACATAAATGTTTGTTTTGGTATAAAAAACGGTATTTTTTGCACCTTTTAAAATTTTCCCGTGGTGAATAAGAATTGCGTTTTAAGATTTACGTGATGCGCGTCAATGAACAACTGGGTGCGCAAAAATCAAAAAAAACGTAACGTGGGTTTTCGTACGATACAATATTTTTGGCAACAAACAAACCTGGCGACTACAAAATTGCTGTTTTTAATTTTTAACTCATGGTGGATATATTAAAGTCCAGTTAATGGTAAAATTGAAAATAACACCTACTGAAATGTATACTGATAATAAAAGTGGAGTTTTGCAGCTAACAAAAGACCTGCAGTTATAAAATGAGTTAACCAATATAATTCAGGCTGCCCAATTTCGGGAAAAATTTCAAAGCAAAAATTTTTAAAAAGAATTCCACACAATGTCTAAAATAAGTCTTGATGAAATTATCCAGGTTCTTTATATAAGCTTTTCTTGTTCGCCCGCCTCCCCCCCCCCCCCCCTCCCACCGCCGTGAATTTACAGGGGGTAAATGCTGCTTTAAAATTTTAGCTAAAAATAAAATCTTCAAACTCTAATGTAACTAAAATTAAGGGTCACAGTAAAGTAGAGGTTTCTCTGTGCAGAAATAGACAATTTCGCTGAGCTGTTTGGCCACAGGGAGAGCGCAGGCCTATCCCCATGAGATGCGAGAGCACTGAGGGTGAAAAGGGAAAAGCTGTTTATGAAAACGAGGTCATTGATTTTTCCAGCCCAAACGCAAACCCTACACATCCCCCCATGACGTCGCACACACATCCACCCTCTCTATTCTGTAATTGATTTGCTGGCCGCCAAAATTTCGGAAGCGCCCAAAAAGGCCGATCTTAAGATTTTGCTCAATTTTAACCTTATTATCCGCAGATCTGGAAATTCGTCACCATAAAAAACCCCTTTCCGGTTTTTAACTTTTTCGTTAAAAAATCGCTCAACACTAATAATAAAGCTTAGCTTTTATTTCATCAAATAATATCTCCTCTCAAAATCAAACTAAAATAATCAATAATTACACCTAAATTAACCCCTGTTCACGATCCCTAATTAGTAAAAGAGAAGTAGAGATAAAAATTTATATAACACTACTTATCACAAAATGGGAGACACCAACCCGGAACCTATCCCTTGTGAAGAAACCCTACCATTTCCCTGGATCCCAAAGATGGCAAGATAGGAGTGACACTAGGGAATAGAAAAAGTAACCTGACAGAATAATTGGTATTGGAAAGTTATTGTCTATTTAGTATAATGCCATA